>ML977059.1:0-58599 GCA_010015675.1 Byssothecium circinans | reverse complement strand
AACAGCCACGAAAGAAAGTTCGCATAGACCCAAATCAACGCTTTGCAGACGTGGATACAATCATGATAGCAGTGCAGGCATCTGCTCTTCTACAAGAACAAAACAGTAGTAATACTAGAGAAAAAGAAGCAGAGAGAGTTGCAGCTGAAACAGTAGTAAAAACTCTGCAATCTATGTGTATAGAGTGGCAATTGTAACTAGGTTGATTGAAATAATCACGATTTCTCTGAGGGGTGCGCGTTTTGGCAAGTGATCAGCATCCCTGGGTGATCAGGAACCCTGTACGCTAGCTTACCTACAACTACAAGGGGGACTCATGTACGGGTTGCCCCCCCCTCCCTGTCACAACCAATCAGCGACGAGTATATGTGAGAGGGACAGGGAGGGGCAGCCCGTTCATGAGTCTCCCTTGTACTTCAAGCCGCACACCCAACTCGCAGCATCAAGACCGCACATCCTCACCGCACACACACCAATCCGCTACACCGTTACCCTCTCTTCAAAGTGGTCTTGCAGAGGAATCAGAGCTTTCGCAACCCCACGTGCCCACCCACCACGCTCTGCCGCACACAACGCGTGACGTAATTGAACTACAGCACCCAAAGGGCTTCCGCGGACGCTACGGCCACCCGGACTACCCACTCTCGCAAAAGGAGCCGTCTGTGCAGCTTGTGCCTAAGGATCCAAGGGTTATCTTTGAACGGAGCTTTGAAGAGTCTGAAACGGAGAGGTATCGACTAGCGACAGAAGGGCAGTATCCCGATATAGCGGCGTTTGGGTCGTGGCCGCCAGCATTTGTCGCGCCGGGAACCATTCAAGATCGGCAGGTAAAGAAGGCCATGGCGCACAAGGACTTCAATGAGACGACGGGGGAGGAGAGCAAAGGCACACCGTTCGATACGCCGACGACGAGTCTGGAGGGAAGTACGGAGAAGGAGGGAGGCTTTGAGACCTTTCTCCGCAAGGCTGAGAGTAAGGATCAGGGTATCACGGCTGACGGCGTAACGACGCAGCCAGTGCCCGCAAAACATACAGATGCAGTTGTTCCATCAGCACGAGTGACCGAGAGGCTCGACTCGGAATCTAAGGATGAATCAACCTCTGAGGGCAGAGTCGACCAAGCACCGTCAGCGACAGGTGGAGCGCAGGAACATGATGTCTCTGAGAACCAAGGCGACCATACCGGGTTAACAGCAAACGGAGCGCAAGAACAGGCAGCTTCATCGGCACACAAAGCAGAAGCGGAGAGTGATACCACAGAGACGCCACCCACGGTACATCCCAACCCCATCCCCTTACGTCTTGACCAGCGAACCGTCACCGACCCGGCTACTCACCTCGAAGCCTACATCTTACTCCCCGTCTGCAAAGACCTCGGCTCATCTGTCCAATGGAGCTACAAGATCGATCAACTGCCCATTGATAGCGAAGGCATTCAACCTCATATCAGCAAGCTTAGTCCTACATACTCTGTGCTCGCAGACATCCTTGAACTAACTCCAGAAGAGCTGCGACTTATTACCGCTAAAGTCAAGTCGAGGAACGGGCAACTGCTGTTGGCGCAGCATGGCCAGACCGTGGACTTGCCTACTAAGTTGGGCACCTATGGGGTTCAGAGCTCAGTATTTGTGGTCAGGACGGCGAAGGAGATGGCGGAGGAGAATGAGGAGCAGGTGAACCCGCCGCTGTTTGCGCAGCCAGCTTCGTCATCCTTTGCTAATAGTTCCGATTTTCATCCCGGGCGGCTACCTACTGGTCAGGACGGGAACTCGAGTGGGTTTGGCAATAAACCGGCAACCGCATCGGGCTTTGGGTCAGCGCACACCCATATTGCGAATTCGTTTGGTGCTTATGGCACTGCCTTTGGCACCCCTACAGGAGTGTTCGGTCGCAAGTCCCGTCATCCTGATCCTCCTTCGATGCCCCACACCCCCCAAGATCGGGCGAATGAATATAGTGTGAAGCTCCAAGAGCAAGGCGAAGTCTGCTCCTACGTCGAGCCAGACAACGTTGGGAATGGGCTCGCCCGGTTCATATCCATCACATCCACTATGTCTAAGGACGTCTCTTTTGAGGAACTCCGTACCGCGGATATTGAGGCTGGACGGATGACGTCAACGAAACCCACGGCCGGCTTGGTGTATCCCTGGAATAAAGTTGACTCTAGTACACTTGGTGGTGGTGGTTTGTTTGGAGGCAGGATCGACGAAAATTCACGAGGCGGATACAAGGACTGTGTGGAAGAATCGAGGCAGCAACAGCAGGGCAGTTTTGGTGGACCCTCGCGACCATCGGGGTTTGGCTCTTCTAATCTTGCTCCGAGCAGCATTGGCCGCGGATTTGGACAGGCGCAACCGTCCGCCGGTGCTAGCGGTATCCTTCCTAGTATTGCGAACGCTGGCGGCCTTTTTGGCTCGGCAAGTGCGAAAACTTCGAGCGGCTTTGGTACTTCCGCCTTCGGAAGCAATTCCAAGAGCACTTCCGCTTCATCCGGGGGCCTGTTTGGCAATCTGAACCAAAACACGACAACTGCGCCTGATCCCTTTGCTACTGCACAGTCTACTCCTGGCTTGGGTCATAGTTCAACTCCAGTCGTTCATGGAAATGCGGCACCCGGGTTCCCGGTGAACACCCTCAAAAATTTCACAACTTCAACATCCGGAATTAACTGGATTACTGCACAACCTACTTCTGGCTTCGACCGTACCACGACTCCGCTCGTGCATGGTTCTGCGGCACCTGGATTTCCTATCAATGACGGCAAGACCTTTGGAGGCGTTAAACTGACCACTCCATTTGGCGGATTTGGCTCTGCGTCTTCTAGACCCTTGGGCGGTAATATGTTCAGTAACGCAACGCCTGCGATTACTTCTGGCATCTTTGGAGCTCCGACACCGACAGCGACTGCCAACACATTCGGTAGAGCTACTGTTCCGCCTAACAACTCTCCATTATCAAGTGATCTCAGTGGTAATACCAGCCTCCCCCCTCCTGGTAGTTTCCAAAGCCCCGATTCCTCTAACAGAAAGGTGCCGAATCATGGTACTTCCTCTGTACCATTCGAGGAATGGCAGGAGAAAAAACATGTTGGTCTATTTAATCGCATCCACATCGAGGCGTATCAGACCATCACGTGCATGCCTTCATATCGCGATCATTCAGTGGAAGAGCTGAGGGCCGAGGATTACAAGCAAGGACGGCGCTATGGCCATAAGAATCAACCAGGCTTTGGTGCACAGAGCTCGCCCTTTGGCCAGGCAAATTCGAGTGCTTCGTCTTCTTCTGGGCTTTTCGGAACCGGTCGTCCCGCTGCCTCTACTGGCTTGTTTGGAGGCGGTCAGCTTGCAGCTTCTTCGAGCTTATTCAGTCAACCTGCTGCCCCCTCAATTGGGTTTGGAAGCCCCCGACCTATTATACCGCCTCAAACCCAAGTTGGTATCGCGAGTGTAGCACCCACTGCATCGGCCGAGAGCAAGCAACTCACTGCACCGCTTCAGACAAGCCTCTTGGGAAACTTGAGCTTTCGGTCTCCAGCGGCAGGTCACGATGCTGTCAACAACGCTCCCGCTCTGGGCTTATTCGGAGCACCCGCTTCGGAGAAGGTTGCTCCTTCGACGGGAACCTCCAGAAACATGCAGTCTAATGCTGCGAAACCTGCTGGAGGCTTCTTCAGTTACCCCGGGATAGTGAAACACGGCGCCAAGGCACAGCCTGTGCAAAGTATGGTTCGCTCGGAAGTTCAAACTGAAGCTATGGCTAGCAAGGCGACTCCACCGCGGACTGAAAGTCTCTTTGGCACTCTTGCAATGCCAGTGAACCCGTCCGCAAACGGTTCCAACTCTGCGTCTTCCGTGGGGCTATTTGGTAATCCTAAGGCTAGCAATACGGGTCAGCCGCAGACCAGAAGCCTCTTTGGTGCTGCAAAGGCAGTAAGCCCATCTACGGGCAATATCAACGCTCTACCTTCCACAGGGCTATTTGGAAATTCTCAGCCTGGCAAGACAACGCAAAGGCAGATTGGAGATTTCGGTGCTGCGAAGGCAGTGAGCCCACCTGCTGACAAGACTAACGCTGCATCTACCACGGGACTATTCGAAAATGCTCAGTCTTCCAGCAATTCGACTCAATCGCTGACTGGGGGCTTCTTCAGTACTCCAAAGTCAGCGACCCCCTTCGCGCAAAAGCCCAGCGCTGCACCTTCCACAGGGTTATTCGGAAGTGTTCAGCCCAGTGCTTCCAAGACATCTGGGGGGCTTTTCGGCGGCCCTTCTGCGGGTACCAACCCTCCTGCTTCTTCGACTGGTCGGTTCAGGGATACTCAATCTAGTGCACCATCCCA
This sequence comes from Byssothecium circinans, assembly GCA_010015675.1. Lineage (NCBI taxonomy): Eukaryota > Fungi > Ascomycota > Dothideomycetes > Pleosporales > Massarinaceae > Byssothecium > Byssothecium circinans. Next base: position 54,260 of record ML977059.1, on the reverse strand, counting down.
GCCAATGAGCCTGTTTGGATCTGCTTCTTCACATCAGGGCACCGTTGGCACGACTTCGCCCACGGGTCTGTATGGCAACTTTGGATCTCGAGCCCCAACATCCTCGGAACCAGGAACTGCACATGCGACGTCATCTTCATTGTTCGGATCTCTAGCATCCAGCACCCCATCCCAGATTGCGCGTCCTTCTGATGCGCCTAAGCCGAAGAGTCTGTTCGAAGGCTTTGGTAAGGCTCCGACTGCACCCTCAAAACCCGATCAGAATCTCTTCCACAACTCGCTTGGCCAGGCTCAGAACGGAACGCTAGCCGTGAGTGGAGGACCTAGCGACAACGCAATGCAGTCGGACAGTGCTTCCACAACGGCGAGAGCTGCGTCTACGGAACCTTCCATCTCCCAGCTCTTTGCATATGCCACGTCGAAGAACACAAAGGCTCCTACACCAGCCTCATCCGGTACCGAGACCGGCTCCTTCGCCTCTTCGATGCCGGCAAAACCAGTCGACGCCAAGGAGCCGAACCGTCCTACCTCACCATAGTCTGCTGCTATGTTCCCTATCGTTGGCCCAAATTGCAAGACGTGCTCGGCTAGTCTCACTTTCCATACTGCGGCAGAGAAGATGGCTACTGAGTGCGACAAGTGCGCTGGTAATCGTCAGGGTCCTGATTCAACTCACCCATGAGGGGCTGAGTCAAGTGATGTGATCCCTAGTATATATATCGTCTGCAATGCTAGGCTTAGCGAGCAGCGATTCGTCCGGTCATACACTGAATGGCATACTGTTGTTCTTCATCGACGCTTACACCGTCTCTGTGACCATACCCTGACAGTAATCTCTATCCAGGGACTCACTCTTTAGGTTTAGCGCAGTCCCTGCGCTCGTCTATCTCGGGCATCGCTCCTCACCCTATTAATCCGCCGCTTTTAACGTCTATAAAATACTCGCCCTCCTATCCGCTAGGCTTCCTCCTTATCTTCCTCCCATGATTCTCTAGCCTAACCCCCGTAAGGATTCCAGTTCTGCACGCCTCCCTGCGAACATCCAGATGGCTCACTTATGCTAAGGACATCCCCATCGTGAAAGAGCATGGGTTTACGAAGTCAAAGCGCGGCAAGGCCGCATGCGCTAGTTTCGTTTCTTGTTGCTGATATTGCCCTCACACAAGAAAAAAGAGCTGGTGGAAAGCAGGCAGCATATGTAAACAGCGAAATCCGGCCCTCAGGTAAGGTCACTCTCCAATTAAGGGTTGCGGGGAACGAATCAGCCAGGTCCCACTCGAGGCTAGTGCTCCAGCATCATGAAAGTGGAGGGACAAATGCCATATAGCAAACTGTCGTATTACTCGTAAGCGCAAGATATATGGTCAATCAATCTTTGGTTCAGAAACGGCGATGCAAAACAAACTGCGGGCGAATCGAACGACGCGACTTCCCGCTCCTCTTTCGGCAAGCCTTCTGATCGCATTGGTGCCTACACAGTTGGAGTTGCGGCTATCGCGAGTTGGATGGAGGGCCATGAGGGCCAAGTTTGTAGCAGTTGTTACTAATATCTAGCTTCACATGAGTTTAGTCACGTAGTTAGGTTGCATATTGCGTATAAATTTAAGCTACCTCTTACCTATCTTCTTTCTTTTTTATTTATACTCTTAAAATCTATCTTCTAAATTAAGCTACTTAGGAAGATAGACCTAGTTATTACCTAGCTTTCTAAAGGTAAGAATCTCTTACTGCTACTATATAATACGTCACTGATCTGAATAGCTTCGCCTAAGGATCCGGCTTTTGTTGAACGCGAGAGGGAGCGTATCAGGAAGCTCGTCAGTGGTATCCGCGATTCGCCTGCGTTTGTTCAACCTGGCTCCTATAGCCTACACAGTAAAGCTGGATTCCCACCAACGCATTGCAAGTAATAATTACGATTTTCACTGAGCCATTCAGAAGTGGGACAGCTGTCTCGGCTGATCTGCGCAACGGAATCTTGGGCGTACAACCGTGTATACATGCTTCATGAGCGGTCCGAGCCCAGTCTTAGCAGGGCCGCCCACACAGCGGTGGCGATACAGAAACTCGCAAAACCCAGGTCTATAGCGGGCCTATCATCCAAGAACAGATCGAAGGAGGAAGAAGCATCTGGGGAAAACTTTGAATTAGCGCCAAGGCACCAACTTTTAGCTCATGGTCCCAAAGAGCTTCCCCCGACACCTTTTGCAACACTCATCTTCAGATACAATGAAGCTCTTAGTGGACAACTCTACGTCACCGTAATTTTAGCAGACTCAGTGAAGCTGATATGCTTCTCCATTGACTAGACAAGCATGATCTTCCGGCGATCCTTCTTTTCGAATATCGATGCGTAGCCCTCGATGAGTTCCTCGCAATTCGAGGCTCCATCAATCCTCGGCCATTCTACCCAAAACCTCCCGACTCTTTCGACTCTTTCGAATTCCGTAGATGCTCCTCCTGAGTGAGCGTTACCCAAGCTCCTCAAAACTATTCCCTCGCTCCATACTGAATGTATTCTGTCTACAAGAGTTCCCTCGAGGACTTCTACCCTCAAGATCTCCGCACAACGAAGAGCCGATGATGGGCCAATTTGCTTAACGTCCGGTAGAAACCCAGCAGAGACCTTGCCTATCCGTGAGTCCAAATGTAGTTCAAATTTCCCGACCGGGTCTTGAGCTAGTTCTTGATCGCATACTCGGCGTATAGGGCACTCGAGAGATATCGCGCCGTCAACGAATAACCCCACCAAGGACCCACTGAATGCCCCCGACTCTCTAGAAAACGCTTCAGCAACTTTGACCAGACGAGTCCGCTTGCCCTTGCCCTTGCCTGTGAAGGGATAGGGACTTAGACGCTGACTTATTACCCCCTTGACGGATCCCCACGACCAAGAAGGTATACGTGGAGTGATCCTTGTGGTTGGACTTGACTTAAGGTACCAAAGTAAGTCCAGGAGCAGATGGCGCTGCCATAGGCCATGCAAATGCTGCAGACCCTTTGCGTCACCTTGGATATATTGCGCGATGCCCAGAATGGCAATCATTCGATCGGAGTCCATTTTCAGCTTGGCGGCGGTATATTTGGCTACAAGCTCAAACCAGCATTTGTGCAGCTTGAGCTCTTGTTCGATACTTAGCTCGGTGAATTCACCCTCGCGCAAGATTCCGAGAGCGGTGCGAAAACGCGTGACAGGGCCGTACTGGGACTCAACCAGTTCAGCTGCCCGTTTAGGAACATGTTTCACAGCTTGAGTGATGACCTCAGATGCGAATTGGGTCCCACATTCGAAGAACAGGAATTTCGCGCCAAAGTGTACAATTCGCCGTGAAAGCAGCCTCTCCTGAAAAGCCCATGCCCGCTCGCTAAGCGGACCCTCGTCAACCTCGGAGGTGAATGAGTTCGCGTTGTATGTGTCGGCTTTGGCTCGGATCGATATAGCTGCTCGCTTCGAATAGCGTAAGTGACATGGGAATTGCTGGAGGGGGCTTCTTTCATGGAAGCAGCCTCCATTTGCGTCCGTGGAGCCGGTGGATGAGATGGTGCAGTACGCATGTGCGTATACCTTCCACATCTTTTTCGATTCGCGCTCCCAATCATCCGTATCATCTTGGACTATGCAAAGAGAGTCAATCCAAATGTAATGGACTCCGATCCAGCGAGTAAATACAATGGCATCCTTAAAATTGAGCGGTAGATCGTCTTCCGGGATGCATTCGCCCCATTGGTTCAACTTATCTTTGGTAAGCTTTTGCGAGTTCGGTATACCGTTCTCCCCCCAACAGTGGCTCAGAGCAAGGTACCTCGGGTCACTCTTATAGATAGAGCTAGAAAAAGGATTGTCAAGGCGAAGTGCACTGGATATCGGGTCGCCAACATAGAGGAGTCTGGCTGGAAGATAGGAGTCTTCGTCAGATGATCTTTGACTCTTGCAAGTTCCTCCGTGCTTCTCGCATTCTGTGATCCAGCTTTTAGCAAGGTTCAAGCTGACCTCAGAACCCGTCCAGGACGGTATTTCCACAGATGCACTCAGCCTTATGTCTCCACGCAGAGTCTCTACTTTGATTAGCATCATGCGCCATAGCGTCGCACACGGTGTAAGTATTACCTCTTTCAATAAGCAAGCCGTCGCAAAGTGCTTCGTATTCATTACCACCACCTTCCTGGTATGGCTGCACGTAGCGGTAATGCTCCATATACCAGCGAGGACCATGAGCCTCGAATATTTTGATCCGCAAACCTTCAAGTTCGCCATTGGTGCCGATCAAGGAACTTCCGGTGATCTTTTGTCTTGTTTCCAATGGTATGGAGTACCACAGAAGAGAGCACAAGTGGCAAAACTCATTTGGTGCAGCTAGGTCTACGCCTTTAAAACGGATAGACCACGTGTTCCATTCTTCGCGCGGCGTGAGAAGATAGAAGGATCCAGAGAGTAATCCAGACTTCGTAATGGTCTTGGAACATTGTTCGCAAAGCTGGCTCGTCATGCGTTTAACAGGGTTCGATCGGCGGCTAGTTGGGTACGGCTCATCCGACTGCTGCAATGCCTGACTTGATTCCACCCACTCCTTTGCGGATTCCCAACCAAATCTTCTTGCCTGAAAAGTCCATCGAATCCAGAAATAGCTGAATGGAGGCATACGGTAGACGAAAAGCGTGTACATAAACCAGAGGAGCAAAACCGCGACGTACAAGACTCCATAAATCGGATACCAAATTCCGGATACAACCGTAATGACCGCCTCGAGGGTCGACTCCCAGATCGTAGGAAAGTTCTTGATTATGGACTCCACGATGATAACAGCAATGGTAAAAGAAAAGAGAACTGCACAAAGAAGTATGCCTACCGCTGCCGGTGCGGAAAATATTAACTGGACGATGACCGCGGCTTTTGGGGGTAAGAAGGGAAGAAAAGGGATAATGGCTGAGACAGCAGATGAAGCAAGCACAATCAGGAAGATGTATTCGCCCGGGTCCAAAGACGACGGCATTGCTTTTGCAAACCAGCGCCAGAGAGCATAGAAACTAGGAATATAGTTCAAAGGCTCGAGTATCGGCGCTGGCGAGACTGCGCTTGTGTGGCAGATGCGGGGCAGGACGTGGCATCGGACGGAACATCGTATTCGCACTATGACCTCGATTTCCCTAAAATAGGGTGTTAGACGCCCTATTTTAGGGGTAGAAATCCCCTATTTTAGGGGCTTACTCCCTATTTTAGGGGTGTTTACCCCTATTTTACTAGTATTCGTTGCCAAGCTATTTTCTCGCTAGAGCTATAGCTAGCTAGAATTACAATATTTTTTTGTTTTTATTAGCTAAACCTGAGTAAACCTAGGATTTTATCCTAGGCGTGTATTTGTATAAGACGGCAGCGTAGTAGGTAGCAGGTAGTAGGGGGTGGGGAGCAGGGGGTAGAGGGGTAGGTAGGCTAGCTTAAAATAGCAATACAACCGCTCTAGGGCCTATTTTCAACCCCTAAAAATGGCAAAAAATTGCCTATAAAATAGGGTGTAATAAAAGAGTCCCTAAAGTAGGGATTTTCGACCATAGTGCGAGGCGCATGTATCACGTGCGCCAAGCCTAGTCTTAGAGGGATCCTACCTTCTCAAAACAATTTATTAACAGCTATTTCTCAATTCGACCCTATCTACAGCTTGTTTATTACTTATTTATGAGAGGTACACGTGGAGGAATTAAGCTTGAGGGAGGAACGACTCATTAACTGTGTGTTTTAAGAAGGCACGATCCCCGTAAGGGGAATACTTCCCCCGGCCCTCCCGTGCCTTCTACGAGGGCTCCCTGCGTACCTCTCCCCCTCCTCGTAGTCAAATTCAACCTGTTTGTACTACTTGCTGAGCTACCATGGTACTGTTGTGGTGTGGATATCACATCAACGTCACAGTCGAGTGTCGCTCGGAGGCGGGCATTTCAATAAACAAAGAGATGAGATTCCGTCCGGTCTACAGCTAGGTGGTTGCCCGGTCTGTCTGTCAGTGGTGGTTACCAGCACCCGATACTGCTACAATCATATTCGACCTGGCGCCAATGGCTGAGCCACTCAAAGCCACACCCAAAACCATGCCGAGCGTTACTCGACGCTAGGCTGAACATGTCACTCCACCACACTACGTACAAGACCTTCACAGCTTCTCTAAGAATAGCCAAGGCGATATTCTAGCGAGGCGGGTATAGTAGAGAAAGCGTCGATAATATGTCGAAGTATAAAACGACATAGCATAGGGCGGTGCGGGAGCTTAGCTAATATATGGGCATTTTAGGTGCAAGTGACTCCAAAAGCGGCGACAGAAACCCTCCAAAAACGGAGTCAGAAGTCCCCGGATATAGAGTTACTCTAGTAAAGTTGGTGATGGCTCGGACTGCCCACTTTGTAATGCAAAGAAGGGAGGTGATGTGGCTGGTGCGCCGACTGAGGCTCAGGTTCAGGCGAGCAGAGATGGCGATGTTTGTGAGGCCAAGGGAAAGAACGAGGAGAAATATGAAGGCGCAGACGATGGGGCCCGTGGGTTTACTGAGGATGACGAATTGTAAATGGAGATGATGTTTGGAGCATAGGGGTTGAGAAATGTTGATGTTTGGCTCGGCGTGGTCAAAACTATGCACAGGATCGGGGATATTGGTGAGTGACTTGGTATCGAGAGGTCTAGGTTCTTTGGAGGAGGACAGATTGGCTGAGTGAAAGAGTCATAACATCATGGCCATTTTCCTGCGCATCATGTGCCTTTATGGCACTCCGTGTTCATGTAGATAGAAGAAAAAAAGAAAGCAAAACGATGTACAAGAAACACCCCAGTACCCTGATCCAGATTGGCTGGAAACGCCATTTTAAGTGACAGCCACCGCTCACCACTTGATCTTCTTGTCCTTTCCAATAAACTCCTCGATGATATCCATGTAGTAGTCCTAGAATCCGTTAGCGAACCTGTCCAAAACTCTGCAATGTGGAATCCATGTGAACCTACCTTAAGGTCCTCCACCTTGGGCACCTCATCACTCTTACTGTACAAATCATACGGATTAAACGCCTGCACAGCCTCCAACATCCTCTCGTCCTTCTCATCCATCATCCACCGATACGCGCCCTGCGAATGCCACGGATAAAAGCTATGATACCTAATCATCGCCAATCCCTCGTCTGGAATGCTACTCTGCGCCTTCATAACATGATACAGGTACTCGTCATGTCCCCAACTAAGCATCACATTGTCGAGCCCACACCCCGGTTCATAGATACCATACTCGGTGCTATAAATCGGGTCCTTGGAATCCGGGTTCCCCTGGAAGGTATCGGGGTAGATGATGTTGGGCGAAAAGGCACAGCCGACGGGGAACGTGTCGCCGACGACATCCCACTGGCCCTCGGCGGCGTAGAAGAAGAGGAGTTTGCCCAGGTCGTGGATCAGGCCGGTGAGTTGCATCCAGCGGGGTTTTCCGTCGCGGCGGATCGCCTCGGCGGATTGGAGAAGGTGCTCGATCTGGCTGAGCGACGTGTCCGGGTCGGATTCGTCGATGAGCGTGTTGAGCTTCTCCATGGCTTCCCAGACGGTCATTTCCGCCCGTGTTTTGGAGTGGAAGGCATTTCGCGCTTTGAGGTTGTAGGCTACCGTTTGCTTTTCGTGTTGCTCGCGGTAAAAGTTCTTGACGCGGTCGCAGGCGTCTTCGTATTGTCGGAATTGGGTTTTGTCTTTTTCCGTGTCGAATTGGGATTGCGCGTAAATGTCCTTTTCTTCTTGGGTTGCGGTGCCGTTTTTGACTTTTAGAGCCGCTTTGAGGACGTTTACGTCGTCGATGGCGTCGGAGGTGGCTTCTAGGGCGAGCCCATCACGGGGATTGGCGAAGGGCTCGGCGATGTTAGGGGTCTCGACGAGGGCGCCGGGTGCCATTTTGATGGAGTGAGGATGTGGTGGATGGTGTATCTCAGGGGCGTCAAGTAGAAGTGTGATAATAGTTCAATGGGAGACAAGATGACTTGCGAGATATGAAGAGTGAAGAACGAGGAATGACAAGATTGAGAGACGTTGAGTAGAGTGATACTTATCCTCCATGCCCCCAACTACATACCCAGCACACAATACAAAACGACCGAAAAGCCACCAGCCTACCAACACCCTCCAACGACCCTCTTCGCCCTGTAACATCAGCGAAAAGACCCTGCATCGTCCCATGCTGTATCCCCACCCCAATCCACTGTTCCGCGGCGCCCAGCAACACACAGCATACGTGAGGTAAATCTGCCCGCAGCAGCATCGTAACGTCTAGATGGTGGTTGGCGTGCTAAAGTTAGGGTCTGCTAGCGCCCGATGCATTTCGTGCATCTGTGGTTCTGCGTGGATCCCCGCGTGTTCTTGGGCCGTCGTGGCGCGGCGTTGTTGCTTGATTTGTGCTCTAGAGGGAAATTCTCCCCGCTCGAGGGTGCGCGGCCCGGGTTACTCTGTTCGGATGAGTGGAGGTTGCTGATCATGCGGGCGAGGCGCATGATGACGATCGGTTTGAGGGGCGGATTGCACGACGTGGTTATCGGTGAGGATGTCTTGCTAGATTTGGTGATGGAGGGCTTTTTGTAAAAAAGTTATGGATGTGGAAGGTCCAGTGAATCACGTGATTTTAAGATTCGGAGCTATTCTATTGATGTCAGACACTGTGTTTCTTTTCAGGTTTCCTTTCCGCATCTACTAAAACTATAGCTGAGCTGTGTTGGACGTTATGATGTGAAAGTGTGACCATCGGTGTTTGAACTTCGTCAGCAAACATTCGGTGCGCGCCTCGGACCGAGACAACCCGGCGGGGCAATTCACAGCGGGGCATCGGAAGAATTAATCTCATCAACCATAAAAACAAACACAAAACACCCGGTCATTAACCCGCAAGCCCGTGACAGAGCCCCAAACAAACCTTGGAACCGCCCAAGCCATGAAACCCCCACTCTCCCTACATATACCCCCATTGCGAACCCCAGCCCCACCATGAACCCCTCGGTCGCAAAGTTTATGCTCGCAAAAACACCAGACTCCATCCTCCACCCAACGCCCACAATGAATACCCCCCTCAAGCTGAACACTGGAGCCACGATCCCCGCGCTGGGACTCGGAACGTGGCAGAGTGCCCCTGGAGAGGTGAAGAAGGCCGTCATCCATGCGATTGAGGCTGGGTACAGACACATTGATTGTGCGTTCTGCTACCAGAATGAAGACGAGGTTGGCGAGGCGCTGCAGGACGTGATTTCTAGAGGCATCGTTAAGAGGGAGGATCTGTTCATCACGAGTAAACTTTGGTGTACGTTCCACACGCGTGCGGAGGAGGGGCTGCAGAAGAGTTTGGATTTGCTGAAGACGCCGTACGTGGACTTGTATCTCATGCACTGGCCTGTGCCCATGAACCCCAAGGGTGAGTCCCTTCCTACACCACATGTATACCTTATCTGACGAATACAGGAAACCACCCCCTCTTCCCCAAACTCCCAGACGGTTCTCGCGACCTCGATCACAGCACAAACCACATCGAGACATGGAAAGGGCTAGAGAAGCTCGTCAAAGCGCACCCCGAGAAAGTAAAAGCCATCGGCGTCGCAAACTACTCCGTCAAATACCTCGAGAAGCTTCTCTCACAAGCCACCATTGTCCCCGCCGTCAACCAGATTGAAAACCACCCCCTGCTTCCCCAGCAAGAAGTCGTGGATTTCTGCAACGCAAAGGGCATCCATATCACTGCGTACAGTCCGCTCGGCAGCACGGGCTCGCCGCTGTTCAAGGACGAGGCTGTCAACGAGGTTGCGAAAAAGCACAGTGTGGGGCCCGCTACAGTGCTGTTGAGTTATCACCGTACGTCTTCTCTCCCTCCCTCAAGAAACCAAGAACTTGCTAATGGAAATCAAGTCGCCCGCAACTCCTCCGTGCTCGCCAAATCAGTCACACCCTCCCGCATCGACGAGAACCGCAAACTCATCACCCTCGACGCCTCCGACCTTGACACTCTCAATGCCGTCCATAAGAAGAACGGTGTTACCCGCTATGTATACCCTGCTTTTGGCGTCAATGCTGGGTTCCCTGATAAGCCTGAGGGTGTCGATATGAGCGGTTGACTGGGTCTTTCGTCGAAGTTGTAGAAAAAATACGAAGTGCTTCTATACCCGTTTAGATAAAATAAAGGCAATAGAGAAGCTTCTTTGTTGGGAATTGCCGTCTTGTTGTGGGTTTGTGCCTGATAGAGACACGTCGTGATTCAGTGACCTGGCCCTTTGCGGAAATCCCAGAGAAAAAAGCTCATGTTGGTAAACCACTGCATAGTGATGCGACCATTGAGTCCCATTGCTTTAATCTACCCGCGCAACCCTGCATTTGATACGAACTTACTGTGGTGATTGCTCCTTGCTGGTAAATGCATGTTAATCTTCTCCAATATCTGATAGCGAAAGATCTTGAATATGCACGCCCCCGCAAAATCTATTCATCTCATCTAACAAAACATTCCCACCCAACCATCTCCACATTTACCACCCACTCTACCTTCCCATCCACCCCCCATCAACAGTAACAACCTCCCCACTAACGTACGCCGCCCCCCTCCCCGCAAGCCACACCACAACGCCCTTAAAATCTTCCGCATCCCCCCACCGCCCCGCCGGAATCCTCTCCAAAATGCTCTTCGCGCGCGCCTCATCCCTGATTAACGCCTCGTTCATATCCGTCGCGATATACCCCGGTGCAATCGCATTCACATTAATGCCCTTGACCGCCCATTCATTCGACAAGGCCTTGGTGAGCTGCGCGACGCCGCCTTTGGACGCCGCGTACGCGGGCACCGTGAGTCCGCCTTGGAAAGAGAGGAGCGAGGCGATGTTTATGATGGCGCCGCGGCGGTTTGAGGACGCGGTGATTGGGGGCTGGGCGAGCATGTGCGCGCCGATGTCGCGGCAGAGGGTGAAGACGGAGGTTAGGTTGACTTGGAGGACGGCCTGCCAGTCTTCGTCTGGGAACTGGTGCGCGGGGTGTCGCTTTTGGATCCCGCCGCAGTTGAGCAGGATGTGGATTCTGTGGCCGTCGGCGAGGATCTTGGGGGTGAGGGCGGAGACGGAAGAGGGCGAGGAGAGATCGCAGGTGTAGATTGTGGCTTTACGGTTCAGCTTTTCGATGGCTTGTTTGGTGGTTTGGTTGGTGGTGTCTCGCTGGGAGGTTTGTTAATTTGGAGGGCTATGAAGGGGGATGGGTCTGATGGACCTGGACGAGGAGGATGTCTGCTCCTGCTTCTGCGAGCGCGATGGCCATTGCTTGTCCGATTCCTCGTGTACCGCCTGTGACGAGGGCTGTCTGACCCTCCAGCGAGAAGAGTTCCTGGACAGTTGCCATTTTGATTCTTTCCCTCAATTGCTCTTCAAAGCGGTTTTCAAACGCCGTTCAACCTTTCAGCTCTCTCAAAGAAAGACAGTCAAAGTGTAGAACAAAAAAAAAGGTTAGGGAAGACATTCACAAAGCACCCGATAAAACATTCTCCCAGAAGAAGCTCCAGACTCACCATCATTTTTAGCGCGCGGCGCTCCTAGCATCGGCGACTGATTGCCTCTCGCTATGACGTGTAAGTTGCTAGAAAAGGTACCCCGCCATGCGTCGGCTTTTGAAATGTCCCGCATTTTCAAACGCCGAACAAGGCAGTTCACTCGAACAGCTCAGTTTCTCTGTAATTAGTTAGGGAAGGTATGCCAATCGCTTGTTTTGGAGCTCGAGCGCGGCTGAAGATGAGGTTCGCATCTTCCGAAGTTTTTGTTTTATGTTCTTCACTTGCATTTTCATTCAAATTCGTGATTTGAACAGGTCGACTTCCGACCTACTCGCATTGCTTGAGAAAACAACTCCCGGTTCACCCATCATTACACTATATTCATATAGTCGCCCAATATGACGATAGAAAAGAAGCACGAGGGTCAACAGGACGTGCAGAAAATTCGCGCTTCTGTTCTCCACGGTGCCAGAGACCTAAGAATTGTAAGCTCTCAAAACCCGCAACAGGTCCACCTCAACCCTTACAAAAGGAATTCAGGAATCCCGCGATCTCCTACCCCCAGGCCCTACAGACCTCCAAGTCGCCGTCCGCTCAACCGGGCTCTGCGGCTCAGACCTCCATTACTACCGACACTACCGCAATGGCGATATCATAGTGCGAGAGCCCATGTCTCTGGGGCATGAATCCGCAGCGGTCGTGGTGGCCGTAGGATCAGACGTCAAGAACTTCAATGCAGGCGACAAAGTTGCACTAGAAGTAGGGCAACCGTGCGAACATTGTGAGAGGTGTAAAGAAGGGAGGTATAATATCTGTAAGGATATGAAATTTCGGAGTAGTGCGAAGGCGTTTCCACATGCGCAAGGGACACTGCAGGATAGGATTAATCATCCTGCGGCTTGGTGTCATAAGTGAGTGTGACCGAAGAGTTTGGATCGAAGTGGTGCTGATGACGGATAGATTGCCAGAAGATGTTTCGCTAGATTTAGGTGCACTGCTCGAGCCGTTGGGTGTAGGTATTCAGGCTTCGAAACGTGCACAACTTCCACCGGGCGCCACAGTACTCGTATTTGGCGCTGGCGCAGTTGGATTGCTAGTCGCAGCAATGGCAAAAATATCAGGTGCTGGCACGGTGGTAATAGCGGATATCGACAGTGGACGAGTAAACTTCGCTGTGGAGAACTATTTCGCACACCGAGGATACACAGTGCCATTGAAACGGGGGAGCACAATAGAAGAGAACCTTGAGATCGCAAAAGATACGGCAGCTGAGATTGGCAAGATTGCGAAGCTGAGTGGCGGAGCTGTGGGTGAGGTGGATGCTGTATTCGAGTGTACTGGTGTGCCTTCTTGCGTGCAGGCTTCAATATACGTGAGTAGCGACCGTTATGACGAGTAGCTTGGACTCCTCTTGACAACGAACAGGCCACACGACCAGGCGGTAAGATCTTGCTCATCGGTATGGGCAATCCCATTCAAACACTTCCCATCTCGACTGCTGCTCTGCGAGAAGTTGACATCATGGGCGTCTTCCGGTATGCAAACACCTACCCCACGGGCGTGGAAGTGGTATCAAAGAAGGGACCTGAATACCCAGACTTCTCGAAACTCGTCACACATCGATACAAGGGCCTCGAATCAGCGGAGGAAGCTTTTGAGATGGCTGGTAAGACCAAAGATGATAACGGAAACTTGGTGATCAAGGTGGTGATCGAAACTGGCGACGGGGAGAAGCCGAACCTGTAGACTTCGAAACGTGTCGGCGTTTGGGTGCAAAACTCGTTTGAAAGGCTTGGGAATAGATTAACGCCAAGTTCGTCCTTTCTTTCAAGTCACCTCAAACGATTATTGAAAGCCTCTAGCAATGCTGTACTCGCGGAGCGTAGTGGATACGGTGGAAACTGGCATCACGTGGAAATTGCATCCCCAGCGAGCCAATAAGGCTATACGTATTAATTTAGTTATTCGAATGCAACGAATCAGAGCACCGGTGGCAAAGAACGTGACGCCAGTTCCACCCGTGCGCGTGAGTAGGCAGTGTTGCCTAAATCTCAACCATCCGCACGCTTACAACTGCCGTGCTCAAAACGCATTACTCACGTCGACCCGCCCTTCATCTCAAAGCCGGCCAGCTTCATCTTTCCAGGTTTTCCGGCTCAATTCACATGCTTAACATTGCTTCGCCTCGCCTCGATTCTCCGTTCAAGGCACCAGATCTATCTTTTGTGGGGCATATCTCGCCGCCAGCACCCCAGCTCTCCCAATAGGGCAATTTCCTCCGTCTGGCCCGCTCCGTTATCCGCTCATTGATGAACGTAGTAAGATCGAATGTTCTCCACGATCGCGAAGAAGACATTTTCAGCGGACACGTTCGAGAAACGCGGAGTATAAGGTAGCAAATCCAGAATTTTGGTAATAAAAACATAGCATAGTGGCTCGAAGATGAAGAAAATTAAGATCGACTTCTAGATCGACATGTAGAGTAAGAGCTATGACCACCAGAATTCATGAGGACAGGAACGTCCCTCTATAATCCAGCAACACGCTCTTTCTCTTCTTTCACAACCTCCCTTCTTTCTCTCCTCTCCACCATCTAAATACCCTCTACCCTTTCACCAACCGTCCACACCCAACAAAAATGGCCCCCCAAATCAGCCGTCTCCGCGTCGCCGTCTCAGGCCTCGGCCGCATGGGCGCCCGTCACGCAAACCACTTCCTCCACCGCACCCCGCGCGCCGAACTCGTTGCAGCCTTCACGCCCGACCCCAAGGAACTCGCCTGGGCCAAGACAAACCTCGAGCCATGGGGTGTCACTATGTACAACGACTACGACGAGATGCTGAGGCACGAGGGGCTGCAGGCGGTGTGCGTGGCTACGGTTACAACAGTGCATGCAGAACACACCATCAAGGCGATTGAAGCAGGGAAACATGTACTCTGTGAGAAACCATTGAGTACCGATCTCGCTGAGGTGAGTCCCTGTCCTCTCTCCTTCTTTTCTCAAACCATCGATACCTGGCTCCCCTCCCCATCCTCCCCATCGATCACCGAAAACCACACTAACCAAACGCCCCCAGTGCCAAAAAGTCCTCGCAGTCTCCCGCGCCCACCCCAACCTAAAAGTAATGTGCGGCTTTAGCCGACGCTTCGACGCATCCTACCTCTCAGCCCACGCCCTCACCGTCTCGGGCTCCATTGGGCGCCCCACGATCCTCCGCTCCCAGACCTGCGACAAATACGACCCATCGGGCTTCTTCGTGCAGTACGCGCAGTTCAGCGGCGGCATCTTCGTCGACTGCAACATCCACGACATCGACCTCGCGCTCTGGTTCTTCTCCGCCGGCGGCACGTCGACGTCGACGCCGCGCACGCTCCCAAGGGTAAAAAGCGTCATGGCCGTCGGCGTCACGGCGCTGGAACCCGACCTCGCCGCGCACGGCGACGTAGACAACGGCGTCGGCGTCGTAGAATTCTACGACGGCCAGATCGCCTACTTCTACGCCTCGCGCATGAACGCGCCCGGCCAACACGATATGACGGAGATCATCGGCACGAAGGGCAAACTCAGCGTCAACGCGAACCCGACGACGGGGCTCTTGGAATCGCATCTCCCGTCGGGGATCCATCGCGATATCCCGCAGAACTACTACGAGCGCTTCGAGATGGCGTTTGTGGAGGAGGCGAGGCAGTTTACGGACGCGGTGTTGGATGGTGGGGTTGTGCCGGTGGATATAGAGAGTAGTGTTGAGGCGGTAAAGATTGGGGTTGCGTTGCAGGAGAGTTTGAGGTGTGGGGCGAAGATCTTTTTTGATAGGGAGGGCAGGAGGGTGGAGGGTGGGAGGGCGAGGTTGTAGATGCGTAGGGGTTTGTGGGTAGAGAAGGCTTGTGGGTATATATTAGAGATGGGTGGGATGAAGAAAGGGCCTTTCGATCACGTATAGATCGTAATAAAACTATTCTAGGCATCTCAAAGGTATAGAAAAATTTAACCTTTCGGAAGTGATCGTAACCATGAACCCCGTACAAAGCCTGCCGTCATCGCCACCCAAGTACCCCATCATGCCGTCTCGACTCCATCACAACACATCCCCTAACTTTGCCGCAAGGGAAACAAGATACTCACAACCAGAACTTCACCAGAACAGCTCACAGTATCTTGCAAAAACAGACTAATGTGTTTGTGGAAAGGTATCATAACTTTGTCTTTTTTGCATCACGAACAGGAGTCCTCTCTCTCTCTATATCTATCCATCGCCGCCGTAACCATCGTCGCCGTCACCACCATCATCATCATCATCATCATCATCATCATCATCATGATAAGACTCCATCAGAGCCGCTATACTACGCTCGCTTTATCACCGCGCAGCCGTGTAATCATCTCCTTAATGCAATGCATCGCCTAAACGAACCACACCAAACCACCAACCAAAATAATCATACTCTACCACCAAAAGAAAGAAAGAAAACCCCATGGGACGAGTCTCAGCCATGCACGATTCTACCGCACAGCAAGACTCTCCACATTCTCAAAAGCAAAACCCGGATTTCCCGGTTCCGCACTACCCGCACTCGGCGCCAACTCTTCCTTCCTCTCTCCCTCACTTCCATCCTCGTTGATCACGACCCCAGACTTACCACCCTCATCAACGCGGATAATCTCTACAGCAACACACTTCTGCACCGTCGATTTCAGTCCCGGAACCATCGCGCGCAGGGTCGCAAGCTCATCGAAGCCCAACTCGCGATTCAGGACAACGTCTTTGGACTCGCCGTTATCGAGACGCCGCTTCAGGTTGTTGATAAAGGGCATTGCTTTCTTTGACTCAGACTTGTCGATGGTTTTGCTGAGGGCTTTGATGTCGACGTTGGGGTACGAGGTCTTCAGCATGTCGATGTGCTTCTTTTGCCACTCGGGCCAGGATTTGGCGGAAAATATTGAGATTTTCTTCTCTTTCTTGGGGTCGAAGAGTGCTGCTTTTCCTTTGGCGAGGCGCTTGACTGCTTGGCCTTCTGCTGAACCGATGTTGGACTGTGTGGAGCGGACGAACTCGCGTGTGGCAGTCAGAGAGGCATTTGTGGCGGGTACCTCAGGCCATAGAGCGTTTTGGATGGTATCGGGCTTGTTGAGGACCTCTTGCCAAATGTAGTCGGACCAGTGAGGCGCGATTGGGGTCAGCATCAGGGCCTGGAGCTCAATGTAGCGCTTCGTAAGATCCTCGTGCATTCCTAAACTTGCTGACCTAGTAGCCTCGCGGTAGAAGTCTCGAGCTGCTGTGAAGTCGTAGTATCCAGACTTGAGCGCGGCCTTGTACATCGTGGTTTCGTAATGACCCTTCGTCTCGGCAACTAGGGCGTTGATCTCATTCTCGAACAACTGGTCCCAGATGATCTTCGGGCTGCCTGACTTGCGTTGTATTGCATCGGTGTTCCTGATCCGCTCGTTGTCCCGTGTAGACTTGTATGCGTCGCCATCACTCACAATAACAGCGTCCTTGGTCATCTCTTCGCACC
This sequence comes from Byssothecium circinans, assembly GCA_010015675.1. Classification (NCBI taxonomy): domain Eukaryota; kingdom Fungi; phylum Ascomycota; class Dothideomycetes; order Pleosporales; family Massarinaceae; genus Byssothecium; species Byssothecium circinans. The sequence goes on along the minus strand of ML977059.1, from coordinate 37,238 downwards.
ACTTGCGGAGCTCAAACAGCTTGAGGATGTTCGCATTCGCAACTGTCTCCTCAAAGTTGGCGTCTTCAATGCCGTCACCAGCGTCAGCCAAAGCAATACGAGTTGCGTCAGCACCAAATTTGGTAACAGCTCCCTGGATCGTGAGGAAATTGCCCGTGCTCTTTGACATTTTTTCACCGTTGAGCATTAGGTGTCCATTGACTCGGAAGCTCTGGGGCCGGTTCTCTTTGTTGAAGATGGCGGAATGGACGTAGAGGTTGAAGGTCAGATGGTTCTGGATGAGATCCTTGCCGCTGGTCCTCATGTCGAGTGGGTACCAGTAATCGAAGTGTCGTCTCAGAGTCTGCAGCGCCTCCTTTGGTATATCGGATTGCGGCAGATCTCCACGGTCGCGACGAGCAAAGACATAGTCCCAGACGTCGTCGGTGAATTGCGCGCTCTTGATGCCCAGAGGACCAATCTCCTTGCCGAACAGATCTTTGTGGAGGAGGTGAGCGAAGCTGTAGTATGCCTGGTAGATTGTTGAGTCGCTGAGAGATTCTACCATGACCGATTCGTCCCACGGCACCTTGGTACCGAGGCCGTAAGAGCGAGCGCAAGCCCAGTTGCTAAGCCAAGCCACTACTTGTGTAAATGCGCGTTTTGCTTCGGGATAATAGAGTTCCATGTCGTTGATCTGGTCGAGGACTTGCTGCGCCCACTCGCCGTCTCCACCGTTCTCCGCTGTGCCATAGTTCATAAACCATTGATCCAACAAGCCAGCAACGCATTCATCACCTGATCGAGAGATGACTTTGCCATCAGGCTCGGCGTAGGGAAATGCGAGTCCCTGATCGATGAGTTGCTTGCGGACCAGATTCTTTGCTTCTTCGACCTTCTTTCCTTTGAAGTCGCCGTAAATCATAGTGCCTTTGTAAAACCCTTCTTTATAGGCCTTCTCTTTTGCTTCTTCTAGCTTTTTTGCATCTTTAGGCGACTGGATCTTGAGGTCTTCGACTAGTTTCTTGGCTGTCAGATCTCCGAACTGCGGTGTTGAGATGATGGGCAAGATTTCATCAAACTTGACCCATTCTTTCTTGATCTGGTAATAGTCGGCCTTCTTGGCGAGGTCAAGAGAGGTGATGTAGTCGTCGGGTGAGTCTGAAGGTACACATGTTACGACCGCGGTGCCCTTTGTGTCCTTGACCGTTTCCATGGGTAGGATACGGACGCCGTCTTTGTGAACAGAGAGAGGAGCGTCGACGAGAGTGCCGATGACGTCCTTGCCGGTGACCGTCGCGACTTGGGGGAACTCGCTCCATTTCGGGAAGATACCTTGGAAAGCCATGTTCCGCGCTGATCGTACGCTGGAGACGAAGTACTCTGATCCTGAGACGTGGAAGACACCATATTCGAGAGAAGGGCCGACAAAACAAGAGGTCTGACCGTACATGGTTTCGGGGCGTAGAGTCGCGGGGATGAAGTAGACTTTGGCGTCTGCGGGCAGCTTTCCTTCCAGCTTCTTCTGTGCTGGCTCAGCCCACTCTTTGACCCGCATCTTGAGCGCCGTGTATTCCTGGACACCAACACCCTCGCCGCTCTGTCGGTCGTGATCCATGCAGGCTTGTCCGTCCTTGGGCGAGTACACTGTGTATCGCTTGGCGAAAATGATCTTGCCGAGGTCCTTTAGCTTCCTCATCTGCCACGCGACGAAGGAATCGTAGTATGGGTTGGCGTCTGTCGTAACGAACTGCCGTCGCCAGTCTATCCGTGCGCCAAAGTCGGTCAGATCGCGTCGGGCGATGGGTGGGAAGTATTCGATCCAGTGGTACGGGTCGGCGAATTTGTGAATCTCTTCGAGGGGAATGCCTTGCGCGAGCATGATCTGGAATTGGTATTTCGTCTTGACTGTCTTTGCAGAAGCCTTGCCCTTCTTCGCCGAGAACTTGGTGAGGTCCGTCTTGGTTTCGGCTTGGGTAGGAGCGGGAGGTATGGCGCCGTCGGACGGGCCTTCCTCTATGATATCGTCTACGGGGCATCGTTCGAAGTTCTGGCCAAACAGTTCGATCTCGCGTATGAGCTTGTCGGCACACGCTTTAATGGGCATACCTGTGACATGGTAGCCGAGAGGGAAGAGGGCGCGTTTTCCTTGCATGCGCGCGAAGCCAACTGTGAACTCGACCTTACTCGCGGTGAAGCCATGGCCCGCGTGCAGTGTGCCGTTCATGTATGGGTACGCGAAACAGGCGAGGTATTTGGGGTGCTGTGCGTGCAGCTCATCGGGCGAGGTGGTATCGAAGGGGGCATCTGATAGCGAGGGTGCGTCTGGCTCGAATACATTTGATTCGGCCCATTTCTTCTGGTACTTCTTCTCAGCGGCGATCAGTGTGTCGCGCTTTTCGGTGTTCTCGATCTTGAGCGTCTTCTGGCTGGCGGCGCTGGGGTCGAGGACGGACAGGGTAGCCTTGACGGCGTTGGAGGGGATGTCGGAGGGAGCGGGCGCCTCGGCCATGGTGGAGGGCGTGGAGGAGAAAGATCTGAAAGAGAGTGTGGGGAGCGAAGAATGTCGAAAGTCGAAAGTCGAAAGTCGAGGCTGGGTGTGAGGTCGGAGGGGTGGCCGTGGTGGGGTAATGAGTCAGCGTCGTTCCGGTGTTTAGCCGACATGATATCGGCGGCTCGGCGTTTTCTGTGCCTGGCGGCAGGGCTGGGAATGAGAATGAGAGAGAGCGTCTGCTCCGACGTCAGTAATCTTCTTCAACACCAACAACACTCCGCGACGACGAATTGAACAACCCCCCCAACCACAACCACAACCACAACCACAACACGAGTCGACACACGACGCCATGTTGCAGTTCCTCAGGCGCATCCTGGGCCGCCCCAAGTCGCAACTGCCGCCCTTCGATTTCGCACGCAACCGCTTCCGCGCAAAGAAGCACTGGCCGCCGAATCTGCGAGCTCTCACCGAAAAGCAGCAGTTCCGCTTCGAGCGCAAATTCAAGCGCCGCCTGCGTCTCAAATCCATCAAACCGCAATGGCAGCGCTGGACCAAGATTGTGCAGTGGAACTTGATTGGCTTCGTGGTCGTGTACGGCGTCTTCTTCCACGACTTCACCAAGGATCCCATGAATCCGAGGCCGGGGGAGCAACCGTTCAAGGGGTTGAGGGAGTGGGTGAGGGGGCTGTATGGGGGGTTTTGGACACATACCAGATCTGCGGCAGCTGGAAGCCAAACGACGGCATTGAGCCAGCCGTTTCCGGGGAGGCTTCCCGACGGCGAACGGACGGGGCGGGTCGAGGCTGCGGAGCAGCGGTTGGCGGCGGCAGCGGGTAGCGGTACTGCAGCTGGTGGGCGTTAGCAGACTGGTCACGCCGAAGAATAGGCGGCTAGATGGTCGAGATAGCGAGGAATAGGATTCTCAGGCTTTTCAAACTACTTACTCCACGCCTGCCTGGGCCTGGGAGCTCGGTGATCTCCGGCGACACCAGCTCCCAAACCCTGTCTGGCAGGTACCGGTCGTACCTCGTGCCGGGGGGCTGTACCGCAGCAAGGGTGAAGTACTGCTCGTCAACCCCCCTCGTCAACTGCACCCCACACACCCTCCACGTCTCACTCCCGTCGTCGTAGACGTGGACCTTTCCGGTCCGACCAGAGAACCCACCCCTGGATGATGTAAGCATGATCACTTCCTCGTCGCCTCGCCTCGTCTCTAGCTGACGACGACTGGAGCTACGTACCACGACCCACGCTCCTCCACCCTCACAGTGATGTGAGGGTGTCGGCCCTTGGTGACCACCACCCGGGTGGTCGAGCTCCGGACGACTCTCGCCCACGGCCGATACGCCCACGGCGGGTTCTGCAGGCCCCCGAGCTCCCAGAACCCCCAACCAAACTTCCGCACGACGGAGTGCCTGCTGAGGCCCAGCAAGAACTCCTCGATGAACTTGCGCTCATCGTTGTCAATGTGTGCCTCAAACAGGACACCGTCGTGTTGAAGAGAGCTGCAAAGAGGTTAGCTTCTGTAGTTGAATACGTACCCCAGCGTCCACTGCCTGACACCCAGGAGCCGATCTCAGGCGAGATCCGCAAAGCGACTCCCGAGTATTCACGGCATAGTACTCTAAGTCGCCGCCGACAATACCCTCTAGCGGCTTCGTCCTAGCTGGTTGTTGAAGGATTCCAGTCGACAGGTTGATCTTAGTGTATTACTCAATGCAATACACGTTGAGTTCCTCGGGTATAAGCCGTTGCCAACAATGCATGGAACATGATAAGGAAATGCCTGCTGCGTAGCCTAGTAGTGCTGGAAGTCTATCTTGACCATTCGAAGGGCATTGTTGACTTGAGAGGCACCAGGTCGAGTTGAAAGCGCGTGGGACTTACGAGAGCTTAGAGGCTGCGTTGATTGGCAGCACTTCCTAAACCCTCCGCCCACGGCTCTATGGCCCCATCGGTAGGCATCGTGTAGTAGTCAGGCGTGGTTCGTCGCATGTCGTTCGCACGAGGCGTTAACTCTCGAATCCGTAGTCCTCGACCGCAAGCATGGCGAGCAAGTAGGTGTGCTAGCCAAGTATCCGCTCGAGTCTCTCCTCTCTAGTTTCCAATGTCCACATCTCCAAGACTATCTCTTCCTCGTCGTATACTCTTCCTCGACAACAGTCACAGCATAAAGTGCGCGTAAAACAGCAACACCAGACAGACGCCAGAAAAGCAGAAAAGCAGAAAACAAAACCTCATCTCCATGTACTTACGTTGGGTTCATGGGGACCGCCATCTCTCCCCAGTCGCCAGAAAAGGCCGGCGGAGTCTCGTCGTCGTCGTCGTCCTCAGGAAGAGGAGATGGAGGCAGAGGGAGGGAGGGAGAGGCAGCGAGAGAGCAAGAGACGGGTGGCAGCAAGAGGGCGCAGAAGAGCTTCTCGAGAGTTGAAGAAGCTGAGGAGAAGAGAGAGGCAAATTTTTTAAAGATTTGTTTACTACTACCCTATCCTAAGCGATAACGGGCCACTCGCTGCTGTTGCTACGCGTTGGACGGCACTGTTGCTGGGCGGAGCACGTTTGCACGGCTCGCGGCGAGCGAAGATGGAAGGAGCGCGCTGCGCCTTATCAAAACAGAGGTGAGGGGATTTCAGGCTTTGGAACATTCGGCTTGGTGTACGGCGGGGAGGTTTACTGGGGAAGTAGTGGTGTGTGAAGGTTTCTGTCAAAAGTCTGGGTCTGCTATACACAGGGATATCTACTTGCAACCTCCTCTCCAGCTACGAGAGCTCAGCCTCATCTCCTGCTAGACGTGTTTGAGAAAGCCCAGTACTCAGAAACGTTCCAATCGAGTATAGCCATCCCTTCTTCGTTGGCCTACTCGCTTCTGAGCTGGCCGCACACCTTGACTGATCGTAGCCTTGCTGGCAGAACAGAAGACCTTCTTTTGGGCAATGTATGTTTTCCACACACTTTCCGCCGAGGGCATCGAGCTGCAAATCATCGAATCAGCGGCCTCGATAAAACTAGATCTCAGCCAGTAATGAGGTCCACAAAGATACCGAGCGGAAGCCTAGAGCGAAGTAAAGTAAAGTGACGGACCTGCAAAACGCCACCAGCATAAAACACCTCACAGGATCCGTCCCTTGAAACAGCAGAATGCGATAATATATCCCCAAAACATCCGCCACAATCACACTACCCTCAGCGTCAGCATCCTCCCTCCATCTCCATCAAAGACTCTAGAGAAATACTCACATTGCCCCCGTAAGGAAAATACAAAGGACCTGCACCTTCTTCGCTCTACCCAGATTCGTCCCCACAACCACCGGGATCGGAATGGAGAAAATAGCGCAATCCGCCGCGGGATTAAACACCTCGACCACCAGCGCCGAGACCGTGAAGACGGGTTTGAAGAAGCGTCGGTTCGATGTACTCTAGAGCTTTTCCTCCAGTGGGAATGCGAGTACGGGGAAGGCGACGCAGGCTACGAATACGGGGAGCAGGAGGATGCTGGTTAGGTAGATTTTGCACCGGGCCTTGGGGGGGTGGCGGAAGAGGCGGTGGCCGAAGGTTAGGAAGGTTAGTTTGCCCGCGAGGATGGAGAGTGGGGCTAGGAGGAGGGCGGATAGTATTATCTTGTTGCGGGGGACTACTATCAGTGGTGGAGTTGATGTTATGTTTGCTGCTTTGGAGGGAAACCTTATCATGGAAGCGCGGGGAGAGAGGGGGGTACTGACTTTATGCGTCCACGCAGAGGTTAAGACACCAACCGATGTGTCCAAAGTGTGCTTTCGGATCCTGGGGGCAAAAACGGCTAGGAGAACTTTATAGTTATTGCTGTTATGGTTGAGAAGACTGCGCATACTACATTCAACGTAAGCATAATAACCACATTTATTCAAAATCGAGAAGGAACCCTCACCATCGTCCATCTTCCAGCCCTGGCCCTTCCGCATAGCAGCCACGGTCCTCAGCACGGCGGAAACAACCATCATAAATACCATGCTCGAAATCACTCCGAGGAACAGATTCATCATATCGGCCCGTTTGTGTAAGTTGGACTTGTAGGCTGGGGGAGCGGGGAGGTAGGGTATTTTGAAGAGATCGATATTAGGCGATTGATTTGCCATTGTGGGACGGTGCTGCTGGTGGTACGCACGATCGGTTGATAACAAATTGTCTTCTGTTTGTGCCTAGGTACGCAGGCTGTCGAAGTCGACGGAAGGAATGGGTGCTTGGACATGATCGCAGGTTGCAAGCCTTCTGACTACATTGGCGCATAACGGTCGGCGTCTATGAGTCGAAGTGGACTGGGAGGTACGGTAGAGTCTCGAGTAAATTGTGTCCTAAGTTACCCTGCAGGAAATGACTGCATGCACAAGGTGGTCAGCTTATTGGGGCCACAGACAGCCTTGTTTGGTGCGGTGTGAGAATGGCGATTTCGAGACTCGAATCTAGGAACGAAAGTCTCTCCGGGACTACTCATAAGAATATGTTCTGGGTCATTTGCGCTATAATCGTATTGTTCTACACATCATCGGTACCCTCTACAGAAGTCATGGCGAAAAAGCAAATCACCGCACTGCAGCATAAAAGCTACAACCACGCAGTCCCGACAGCTCCTCGTCCAAGTACGTAGCTAAACATAATGTAACCCACATAACGAATACTACGGTAGGTTCCATCCTCATACGAACAAGCCGTTGTGTGTGGTGCGAGTTGATAGGTTGTATCACCACATGGCAGAGCAAGAACGGCGTGCAAGAAAGCAATCAATATCCCTGTTCGGCCGCATTAGGCTCTGCAGGCGTTTTCCATCTTGCGAGGCCATGTTTCAGGTATTATAGGTACTGCCTAGTACTACTAACCCAGAGTTGGCGTAGGTTGTTTGTGTGTAGTGTCTGACTTGACACAGCACAACCGGCCTCGTATTATCAGATGTGCGCGGTTTATCAGATGTTGCGTGTGATATACAATCTTCTGTTCTTATTAGCGAAGAGTTCCATTACCTTGAAGTAGTTTTTAATCCTCCCCGTCAGTGTGTCATTTTCATCGGACCACGATGACCAGGCAGTCACCAGAGCGTGCTCTTCACTCCCGTCTATAATCCCAAACTACTTCTTTGTTATGATTGTTTTCTCAATGAGCAGTGACAGCTATCTGCGCGACTTGAATTCCAATGTACTGCCACGGTCAACTTCCTCTCGCGAGTCTTAGTTTATCTTTATTTAGTACCCGAAGATAGGCGATTACCGTTTTTCCGCATCGCAAAGACCTTGCTGCACCTCTTACGAGCCATTATCCATTTTCTTCCGCTCAGGCTGCTCGTCGAACGTTCAAAGAGGTCAATCGCACCCCACACCACCCCAAGCAGTCCAACAACACAGCTCAACCCAACGTCCTCACAATCTCTTCCCTAAGCCTTTACCCGCTTCTATCCCACCCCAAAACAAGGCACGGCGACCCAAACCTCAAAAACCCTGAAATTCCGCACCCCGCAAATTGACCCTCGTGACTCGCGACGCACAAGGCTGAACCCACGCCAAACTTAACTACAGCATCAATCTTAATAAGAACAAGAGTTTTACATAAGACAGCAGGAGGAAATTGAAGCGATACGACTCGTGGAACGGAAGGAGAGTGTTGAGCAGCAAGCCCTGTGCTGAGCCCCAGAGATGCAAGCCATGTTGTGAAGTCCGATCGGTTAACGGGGCTTACCCCTGACCCCTGCCCGGTGAAGGGTGTTGGTCCAGCCTTGTTACCGTTACTGTTTATAGGTACTGTGATGGATGTTGACGGGGAGTTCTTTCTAATAATATTCTTCTTCAAGGTGACGGGTTGTTGGTGAGAGGACGGGAAAGGAACGAGGGGTTGTTGCCGATGAAGAATGCAGAGGCGGATGACCAGAGCCGCAGGAGATTGGGTAGAATACTCGCACGCGTACCTATGCATTATTGATGATGACGGCATACGGTACTGTACTATACAAGTGAGCTCATGAACAGGACAGGGTGAATAGGACAGGAGAAAAGGCCGAGGTCGTTGGATCGTCGCTGTCGGGGGCTGAGCCGATGGCTAGAACCTCGGGATTGTAGAACTTGTACCTGGCTAGAAGACGGGAATGACGTTCTAGCTCGAAAGCTATGATTGCTGACGAAGGCCAGCAACTGTGCAATGTGCACTGTGTTGTTGGTGATGGATCCGGGTGAGCTTGCGAGACGGATCCGCGGAACGGCAGAAGCAAAGTGAAAGGTAGCAAGTAGCCAAAATAGGCATACTGTACACCTCCTGCATAATAAATGAACAAACATGCAGGCAAGATAACACAGTACTTCGGTCCCCTCTTGGCCATACCCTCCGTACGGAAACGCGACGACTTGAGTCCGGCATCTTACAGAATCGACAGATACGCAACATCATCACGTTAACGCCCGACACCCGTTTTTCACATCATCACATCCTCCACCAACGATCACAGATTCTATTCCTGAAACCATCGTCAACGCTATCCCAAAGCCAGCCATCGGACTCGTGGGCACAGGGATAGAACAGAGCTGCTCGTGTAAGATCTTGGCCCCATGTGGAGATGCACGCACCGGATCCGGCGTTAGCGCGCAACGCGACGCAGGTGTAGTCCGAGAGGCACCGGAGCCATCTCCACGATGCAAAAGCTTGGGTGACGGGCAGGCTCAAGGCCAGGTTCGGATGTTTCGTGGGTGCGTGCTCAGCGTATATGTACGATGGAAGCCCGGGGTTCCATTCTCCATCGTCGTGTTTTCCGTTTCACCCTTTTCCAGTCGGGATTTTCGCTCCTTCCTTTCCTTTCGACACGAGAAACAAGAAGAAGATCGACATCGTTGATGATCGGACGTATCATGTCGAGGCCGACATAATTAAGAGCTTGGGAATAGATAATAAAGAGAAAGAATCATGACGTTAAAAGCGCCCGCGTCCTCGGCCTTCGACAGCACCACCCTCCTTGCAAAGAAACCTACACATACCGCAACACATGATTACCACCCGGCACCACCAAAATCCCCAGAACCCACCGGCGCCGCCCAATTCATTTCAAACCTCAACTCCCGACAGCAAGCCCATCTCCAGTTCGCCATTCCCTCCAACAGCGAACCAGAGCGCTTTTCCCAATTCCTCGAAGGCCCACGACGGACCCCCGTACCTGACCGCTTCACTTTCGATGCGTTAGATTCCGAGCAGCGCAGTCTGCGCGAAAGTAACAACAATTCGCCCGTCAACAATGGGAGGAGCGAGACGCCCAAAGGCATGGGGAGGAGCAGATTACGAGATGTAGATGGGGTTTCTGGCGCCGATGATGGGAAGAGTGAGAAGGCGTCGCAGTCGATAAGATCGGCGTCGCGTTCGGGGAAGAAGAGTGCGAGGAGTTCCGGGTTGAGCTTTGCGGATAATATGAAGAGAATCAGCAGTGATGCTTTCCTGGGAAATCATCAAGAGGAGGTTAGGAGTGAAATGGATTGGAGGTTCTATGTGACGACCGCTTGCTTGTTGATGGTTAATATCGTCATTGCTTGGGACGTTACGGTCATTTCGATTGCGCTGCCGGTATGTTTCATAATTGATTGGAAAGTCCAAGACGCTGACGAGTTGTAGACTATCTCCTTTGTTCTCCACGGGTCGGCGATCCAGTCATTTTGGCTTGGTATCTCGTTTCTGGTAGCAGCGACTACATTCCTACCGCTCTTCTCTGCATTCGCAGACATCTTCGGCCGTAAAACGATGCTTATTGCTAGCTTGGTAGCTTTCAGCGTAGGCTCGTTCATCGCCGGTGTTGCGGGCAATCTCAACGTTCTGCACCTCGGTCGCGTAGTCCAGGGCGTTGGAGCAGGTGGCATCTACTTGCTCTCTGATCTCATTGCCTCGGACCTGGTCTCTCCGTTAGACAAACGGCGGCTGAACACTGCTCTTGGAGCCATGTAAGTATTCGCCAAAGATCTGTGCGCCTCCGTCTGACAACATCATAGCTGGGCCATCGGCGCAGTTACCGGCCCCGCAATCGGTGAAGCGTTGATCAAGATTAACCAATGGCGCTGGATATTTTGGATCAATCTGCCATTCTGCATCTCCGCGACTGTTGTTCTTGCCTTCTTCGCGAGGCTCAAGGGCGCAACTCCCGGCTCCATCGGTCCCAAGCTAGCCAAGTTCGATTGGTTCGGCTTCCTCCTTTTGAGTAGCTCGTTGGTGGTAGTCCTTTTAGGCGTTAGCTGGGTAAGTCAACACTATCGATTTTTTCTTGTTTTGGTTGTTGGTTGTTGATGCGAGTTTGAGTGTGGTGTCCGGACATCGCGTGGGCTTTGAAAAACTCGATTACTCCCCGAAGGACTGTGCGCAGAAGCTGACCGAATACGCAGGGTGGTTCTTTGTACGGTTGGGGCCACACGAATACGCTTTTGCCGCTTCAATTCGGGTTGATCGGGCTCGTTGTGTTCTGTGTCTGGTCATGGTTCTCACCGTTCCAGTCGATGGTTAGTATGGATGGGTTTCTGAATCGGACCAGCTTAGGAACGTACTTCGGCACTGCTATTCAAGGTGTCGTCATCGGTGCGTTCCTGTACTTTATGGTGAGTGACATGATAGACCAATCGTTTAGCTACAAGCTGATTAGACGCAGCCTTTCTTCTTCACAGTCGCCAAGATGGAGCTCATGTCTCTGCCTCCCGGTGTGCGCTGGTTGCCATGGATGCTTCCTTTTGTCGTCTTCATCGTGGTAACATTCATCGTCGTCAGCAGGTGGAACTTGTGGCTTCCAGCCATCTGGCTGGGCTGGGCTCTTGTCGTTCTCGGCGTCGCGTTGACTACACTCTACACTCGCACATCCTCCAACGCAGCCTGGATCTGCATCGCTATGATTTCCGGCTCTGGTATCGGTATTCTGTACCCTAGTCTGCACACGGCATCCGAGCTCATTGCCGCTCAAGACCAAAGCCGAACAAGACGCGCGATCACGAACTACACCTTCTTCCACTTCCTAGGAAAGACGGTCGGTGTCGCGATGGCTACCTCGATCTTCCAGAACGAAATCTTCAAGAACCTGTCCAAAAACCCTACATATTCGGAGTTTGCGAGAAAATACACAAACGATGCGGTCGCGCTAGTGGCCAGAATCCGCGCGACGGAAGGAGGACCTGGCTCCGCCAAAGAGCAGATCATGGACATCTACATCAAGTCCTTGAAAATGGTGTGGATTGTTGTTGCAGTGTTGGCGGCACTGGCATTCGTGAACAGCTTCTTCATGATGCCGAAGGAGACGCAAGTGGTTGAGGAAGTCGAGATGGACCGAAGCTACGTTGTATGAGGACGACAAGGAAGCTGATTCATGATTTACGGGAATCGAGGTTTGGATTGGAGCATTAATTTAGCATTTCCTTTGAAGCATAAAGGGTTCTTAGCAGCAATGCTTGGGATGGCGGGTCTTGGTTTGGACTCTTGCAGCATTTTCAGGCGCTTGGATATACCCCTTCTCTGTCGTTCGTTCTAGACAATTTTAGCATAATCTCTAGTAGATAACCTATAACTTCTGCCACTATCATTCGCCTACTACTTTGCATTCTTACCAGGAGCAGCCAATTCGGGAGATCAACATGACCGCATCTGTAGCCGATCCAGACATGCGGCAGTCCAGGGCTTACGGATCGTCGGTCTCCCTGCGTGGAGTCTGACATCCGGTGGCGCGAAGCATCTGGCCATCTCCGGACTTCCTTTTATTGACCGGGATATAGCTGTCGGGTTATTGATGACGTTGCTTATGGAGCGCTGCCTCGGTCTCGTTCTTCGCAAGGAAGTTCTGCGTGATGTTTTGTGCGGGAACGCTTCTCACCTTGTCACCCGAACTCCGTTGGTTGAACTGATGGAGGGGCATGTGATGGTGGACAGGAAGACACCATGGGAAATGATCCCCGAGATCAGAATTGATGTCGAGGTCTGGCTATCATTGCGTATCAACAGCGCGTCGTGACGGTGCGAGGTGATGGGGGTGAAGTCTCGACCGGTGAAACCCATGCCATTGCAGACGCCGAAACCCGATTCATCCTCATCGACCAGGAACATAAGACGCAAACAACCGCCGGCATGCAAGGTACGACACCATGATGCAGGTATAAGAGCGATGCAGTGTCAATGTAAAATGCCCATAACTTCTATTTGGTGTTCACTTGCTTCCCCGCTGGCCCGTGCGTTTAGCGCGATTGCCGTGCGTCTCACTCCATCTCAGACCGTTTCACAGCGTCAATGTCCTCACCTCCACTGCGAAATGTCCATCACAGTCAAGAAAGATGAAGTGTCAGAATCATGTGTTGCGGCACCATGCAGTGCAGACCGCCACATCTGCGTCACCGTTGCTGTACGACAAACATTGCTTTTTTGTTGTTCTGGCGTGACGGTTAAGATGGAGGCTGAAGTCGCTCATGGCCCAGCCACCGACATTTCATCATCGATAGCATCTAGTTGAGTTTATGCTTTGTCCTCGAGGAGCCGAAACTCATTCGATTCTTTACTTCACTTTTGGTCAAGGAAAAGTCCGTAGAGCGTGCTCACGTACCACTGAACGGGATTCGGACCAAAGGACTCCATGCAAAAACTACACGGCATTTCTTTGCTGAGCGTAGTCTCATCCGGAGTACTTGCGCAAGGATACGGACCAGACACTGCGAGCAGTAAGTTTTGCTCTCTACGCCGCCTACCACAGTGCTCACGCTGACATGCGAAGCACCGGCAATTTCGACTCCAACATATGGACCAAGCTACGCCGTACCAGATCTTCCGATTACTGTCGTTCAGCCGCAACCCTCAAGCTCAGCATCCCAGATCTTCACTTCGACGATTATAGTAACGAGGGAGACTACTATAACAACGCACATGACACCACTTCTCACGTCTTCGGCGTCTGCCTCGGTGCCAACAACATCGAGATCAGCGGTCCCGACTCCTGGAAGTTCGGCACCTATATCCTTTACGACTCCTTCATATTCTGCTACACCAATTGAGTCACTGTCCACAAACCCAAGTATACCGCTTAGCTCAGCATCTTCTGGCATTCCAGCGACGACGACGTCATCATCATCATCATCATCAGCAGTCCCTTCCACAGCAGGGGTAGAACCTTCCAGCGCGTCTTCCTCCGCTTCGACACCCGCTATCTCAACTCCTCCGACAAGCTCTGCTTCGATCTTCCCCACAACATCCGTTCCCTTATCCAGTATTCCCACCTCTAGTCCCTCGTCGACAATCCAATCATCAACGTCATCCGCTTCTTCATTCACATCTTCATCGCCCACGACGCTTTCGACAACCTCACACTCTACCACAACCACCTCATCATCGATAGCATCAACAACCATCCCGCCCGCCCCTAGCGCAACGGGCGCCAACCCCTCATGGGCTACCTCGCGAGCAAAGGAAAAAGTCTGGTGGCTCGCCTTCTTCCTTCCTTTTCTTATGACCGCGTAGCATCGCTTAAGCTTTCCGTTCCATTTTATCATGTCGTCATTCCGTCACGCCTTATGTATTCTTAATGTGTCGTGTATTTTCTATGCTACGATATTATTGTATTGACCGCTTGGTGGTTTCCGATTTTAAAATTTGAGGTTAAGGTTGGCGTCTGGGTCTAGTTTGTCTCGTTTCGCTCCCAAGACAGGGAAGACTTCTTCGCTATCGAATATCCAGCTGGGGGTGGTGGTGCTGGTGATGGCGTCCGTCGGTTCTTGCTTGACTACGTTTGGCGTCGCTATCTGCGCGAAGCGATTGGCGAGGAGAAGACGAGGAACAAGCACAGCAATAGGTGAACGTAGGATCTTTGCTCAACGGACATTGAAAGGAGTGTAAAGCCGCTATAACATGGTAACAAGCCAGTGAATATAAAGAACAAGACATCTGCACAAAACACTTGATTTAACTCAAACGTACTGAATCGATCATGTCTGGTATTACAAGCTTGATATAACACTTGCAACCGCCACAACTCACCACTCACAACACCAAACATACACCGAACGGTCCCAACGTTCCTCCGATCGATCGCCGTATTCCACCGCTGAACCTTATTGTAATGACAGTCGCAACTCACAAAGAAATCAACGCGGTGGCGGAGTCGCCGAGGCAACTTCAGCCACGTACACACACCACTCCTCCCCTGCCACCCCTCCACCCACGCACATTTCGTCATCATAAGCCCCTCTCAACCCAGAGAAAACAAAAACACCATCCCCTCCCACCTCATCAATAGAAATCTACAGCCCAGCAAGTCCCACAAAAAACCGACCCCACCGCTATCCCCCGTTCCAGCGATCGCGCTTACCTCGCCATCGGAACCCACGCAATCCTACCAGTCTTGGCCATGTCAAAGTCCAAATGGGGAAAGCTCTCAGCTTGACGCTTAACGATTGATATATAGTTTCGTACAGCTACCAAGGACTAGGAGTTTAATTTACGCACGTATGAAGAAATGATGGTTGATGGGATGGAGATTCGAGGCGTGTGCTTTTGGCTTTTTAGGGGGGCTGTGAACAGAAATGGAGGATGGTTTGGGGCGAGGGTTGCGAGATGAGAGGACATAGCTCATTAGCTGCGCAGGTATAAGAGGGAGAGAGGGAGATGATGTACTTTCCGTACCTGCCATCTCCATCTCGACTCACTCCAACCTCTTCACCCCTCAATCTCATCCCCATCTACCCATCCACCGGTCCGATCCAAACCTCCCCTCCCCCCGCACCACCAAAATGCGCAACTCCCTCACTCTCCCTCTCCTCCTCCCCTTCCTCGCCCTCAGCGCTGCAACCCCCGTGTCCTGCCAGGCAGGAAGCCCCAACTCCACAATCCCAACACGCTTCAATCCCCCCACGCTCACGCCCTTCATCCACATCGACCAGCTCACCAACCTCCCCGTCAACGTCTCCACCATCTATGGCATGACAGCGCGCTACGAGAACCGCGGCGGAAATGTGACTGGCGCCATTACCGGGACCATTGTTAATATCGGTGCGGCTTATGAGGTTATTCCTCCGGCTGGTGCGGGCGCTATCGGTGTACGTTTTCTTTTTCTCCGCCCCTTTGGAACTCCCCTCCTTTCGTCTTCTTCTTCTTCTCGTTCTGCGTTGTAAAGCTGATGATCATATAGTTCTATACCAACACCTTCACCATCAACACCACAGAAGCAACACTGCTGATGGACGCCCGCGCCACTATCTCGTATGCGAACAACGCGCTGCACGGCTTCGGCACCGTTAGCTTCTCGTCTGATGCTGCTAAATACTTGGATCTGAACTGGCGTAGCTTCGTTGTCGAGTTTGAGGCGAATTTCTTCAGTGGTGCTGCGTACTTGGATGTATTTGAACTGAGTAGTAGTGGGAAGAGGGATGGGAGTGAGACGCCGGCATTGCCGGGATCAGGGGCTGCGCCTTCGCAGTAGTGCCGTGTTGTTGGTACGCTGCTTGGGTTAGAGAATAGTATGTAGGACAGATGGAGACGGGGATAATGTATCGAGCAAGGACATAGAGCTCCTGTAGGTATGGGATTGTATTATATTGCTTTGGGCGCTGAAACGTCTGCTGCTGTACCCAAGCTACCACAATCCTTCTCACTACTACAAGAAGCAATACACATAAGCTTGGTTCTGCACCTCGGATGGGTTGTGGACCGAATGTATTGACGTGTCCAAAGCGCGGGGTTGGAATTAAAATCTGTGCAAAACTCAGCAAGGCTCACAAATTTTTCAATACAAAGCGCGTGATGGGTGTTGCGAGATCAGTAGATGTTTGAACAATCAGTGTCCACATAGAATTCGGAACAGGTCTGTGAATAATTGTTTTCTCCTCATGCAAGGGAACGATAGCGGGAAGTGAGTAATGCGTACCTGAAGTCATTGTCAGCAAATTTCAATATGAGAAGTGACAGCAGAACAGAGAGGGTAATTGCAAGATCAGACAGCAGTTGGAACAATTTGAGTCCACACAATAGTTCAGAACTGTGAATATTGGTTTTTCATCATTGCAATGGGAGACAGAAGAAAAAGCGGGCTGGTCTTACCTATGGCATGAAATGCTTATGTTGTGTGCGCCTCATGGGCTCATTCAAGGCCAACGACCAACGCTTCACTCCAGCTTTTTCCGTTTGAAGAAGCTGTCAATGCTCTTTTGTGACGCATCGTAACGTGAGCTTCCAACTCCACCACCAGTGCGTTTCAAGCCAATGAGGTGATCCTTTCCGTTGATGGTTTTAATGACAGTCATCCATCCATCGGCGAGCCTAGGAAAAGCGGGTTCGGCACTGACAGGTACAGTCTCGGAGGCTGTCGTCGCAAGGTCCGAAGACGTAAAACTCATGCCGGTAGTAGAATCTTTCGTTTCGGAAGATGGAGTCACTTCAACCACGCCTCTTTCGCATGGGTCGGGTGCAGGCGGGTCAGGAACCGGAGCGAGAGGCGCTCCCAGAGGCACGACTAGATCTTGCGCCAGTTCACGCGTCATGAGCAGCTCTAAATATCCGGTATTGGACCAGCCACCAAGATGCTCAAGGGTATTGCGAGCGGTGGCCGCGAGCTCCGGAGACAAAGCGACGCTCTTCGCCGGAAGTCGTAGCAGCAGACGCTTCCACAAGGTCGAGAGCATGATGCCGTGCGAGACAATTGCGATGACACGTTCTGGCTCGTCTGTCGAGCCGTTCAACAGGGGCAGAAGACGTTCATCAAGGAAGCCATCCGCGCGCCGGTCCATTGACTCCTTCGATTCAACGTCCACGAAGCCGGGCTCGTTCTTGTGTGCCAGCCGATAAAGCTCCTTTCCAGACAGCTTCAAATCGATCGGCCGCTCGTGGAACTTCTTGCCCTCGTAGTAACCAAAGCCTTGCTCCATCAGAGCTGGCAGCCGCACGACTTCTGGAACCGTTTTCGCGGAGCCATTGTCACTCACCAGCGAGACTTGAGCGTCCCTGATCAAGGCTGCGGTCTTGGCTGCTCGCTGCAGGTGGGAGGAGAAAATGTGCGTAAACGTCAGCCCGAGGGCTCTGAAATGCTGGCCTAGGCGGGTGGCCTGCTGATAGCCGTGGTTGGTGAGGGCCGAGTCTCTGTTTCCAGCGCTGTACAGGTTACCTGCGATTCCAGCCATAAGAGAAAATGCCTTACTAAAGCTGAGCGACGTTGTCTACTGTTTCGCCATGGCGGATCAAAAATAACTTCACCTGCCTCGCCATGCCGTCCAGGAGCGGACGCCGAGAGAGTTTTGTAAGATCATGGTGGTGTTCGAGAGGCGGAAGAGAAGAGTTTTGCCAGCGATTGCTTGATTTTTCGGGTGGGGTCCGTGTTCGCTGATTACTAAGGCAAAAGCCAGAAAGCTGCCGCCCTCGGAATATCTTTCGTCCATCTAACCTCTCCTTTGCAAGAATTCGATTGCTGGCATCTCGACGAGCAGTGGAGGATCTTATGACAAGATGTACAGCTAGAGTGCTCTGCGGCACCATCAGCGATTGAACACGATACTAGAATCGGAACTGCATTGGCTTACATCAAGATCACGAGCTTTCTACAAAGTCAAGTGAAAGATCATTGAGCCGCATAAATACCCTATGTTGGACAAGCGCATGGCTTCCTTGGCTGAGATCTTGTCCCTGCATTCTCAACTAACCAGGCGAACTTCCTTATCCCTTCACAGGCCCGACAGCAGTATGACGACGAGATCCTGAACAGCTCAGGGGATTGTTCCTGCTCTTCTTCAGTCATTTCAGCTATTTCTGGTCAATCGGATCAGGCCTCAGGACTTGGGAATGTTATATTATCAGCTCATCCTCAGGGCTCTCGCCTTAGTACATGCCAAGGAACAAACGCCCTCGCAAGTCATTCGTGTCCCAGCGTCATTCAAGTATCTCGCCTTCTGTCGCATCCTCTTGTCTTCTTCATCTCCAATCCAAACCAGACTCAACTTCTCATCTCTCTACAATCTCCTTCACTACAACCCTATCCACCAAAAGTCACGTAACCTTACCTCCTACCGAGGCCTCAACTCAAAGAATCTGCCAGCTTGCTACTTTCTCGAGCCTCTACCGCCAAATCTACGCAACAAAGTTCACACACGCATCTGCCAGTCGAACAAGGCCCACCGTAAATTGCTCTTTGACGAACATGCGATAACATCACACGGAGTCAGCACAAACCGGCTTGTGTTATCTCACTCTGCCAGCCGAAGAGCGTATCAAGATATCCAATATTATCATTCGGCCGACTAATAACACCCAATCAACTGCCACATCTCTCAGCCTTATTTCATTTTGTTCTGTACGCTGGACTTACAGTTGACAAACGAATCTGCACGAACATCATCAATTCTCTCACCTCGATTTCAAACTACGCCCCTATCGGTACTAACCACTTCACTGCGTGATAACGTAATTACTGAATTGTCCACGCTTCATCTTCCAAGATTAGGCTACAGCACATCTTTAACAACAATATCAGTTCGGTATGGCGGAAGAGTCGGAAGTAGAGCTAGCCTGCAATCTGAACCCTTTGCACGGAGAGGACGATGCGAACGAGCTGTTCATCGCCGACGATCGCGAAGTGGGTGCCACCGTCATCGCCGACGTCGAGGATTCCAATGACGAAGCCGCACCACCATTTAATGGCTCGTTCGAAGCCGCAACTCGTGAAAGGAAACCGGTCAAGGGGAAGAAGTCGCCAAGACGCTCCGACGACGAAGATGCAGAGCAATCGACCGGCAAGAAGAAGAAGCCACGAAATTCTCTATTCGGTGGCGGTGGGGATAGCGGGCAATCGAACCAGTCCTCCAACGATGAGGATACTAATGCGCAGACAGAGAAGAAGACGGAAACTACATCATTGTTCGGCAATGGACGCTGCACCGGTCCGTTCGTTGAGTCGGACAATGAAGATGACGCCGATAACGAAGGGCAGTCCAACGTCCCGACTGGGATTCGCGGACGAATGTCGAGCCTTACTCTCGATCAACAGAATGAAGCGAGAGAGAATGGAGAAGGCCCATCTAGACCAATGGGAATGATGAGTCCCCTGCAAGAGTCGGAGAGGAGTCCTTCGCCAACGCCTTCCGAGCAGCTCGATGAAGAAGAGTTCCCGATGCCCACGGACGATCCAGTCGCTTCATATGGTCTGAGGACGAATATTGACCGGAGAAAGATCAAGACAACACATGTATGTGTCACGCATCGCTCATGCTTCCTGCTATGAACTGATGAGTTGCTAATTATGGTTACCATATAGCTCGATGCAGACTATAGCGGTGATTTCGATCCCGCCGCAGAGGCCCGAAAAGAAGCGCAGAAGCGCAGCGAAGCGAAAGCAAGGAAAGCCAAGGCCAAGGGTAAAGGCAAAGGGAAGAAGAAAGCAGTGGCGCCGCAAGAGCGAATTCCGAAGTTCATTGTCAGGTTCAAGTTCAAAGCCTTTGGCAATGTTTTGAACGTGACCAACGCAGAGTTCAACTGGCCAGACGGGTAAGTTGCTCACCCCCGACTTGTAGTCCAGTGCAAAATCTCGGCAACACTTTCTTCAACTTGAAATCAGCAAATCGAAATCAGCAAAACGTCGCCAGAGTTTTGACGCATGACTGTACACGAGGACCAAGGCTAACAATCCTCCAGCCACTCTATCCTTGACACCGAGGACGAGCGCGAGCAAGCAGAACGCCGCGCCCGCTTCCGCCAGACAACACCCGGACTCTCCGCGCAAGAACCCATCAGGGATCCCCGCAAAGACCTCTACGACCTAACCGGCCACCCAATAGCCCGAGGCTGCAAGTCCTGCCGTCAACAACTCCAGGACTGTTCCGCAGTCGAGACCGGCGAATTCCCCTGCACCCAGTGCAAAGACGACGAAATTCCCTGCCAGCCGATCGTGGGGCCCAAGGTCAAAGGTCGCTGCGGCAACTGCAATGAAGCAGGTCAAGAAGTTTGTTCCTTCGAGACGGGCGGTATCCAAGGAGACTTCTGCGACGAGTGCTTCGACGCCGATCTGCCAGAAACATGTGAGCCTATGTTACCACCTGGCGGATACAAGACCTCACGCATCGACATCGACCGCATCATGAGCGGCCCCGACCGAAAATTCACAAACTGCACAAACTGCCGCCTCCTCAAAAAACGCTGCTCGCTCAAGCGCAAGACGGATAAACCGCCATGCAAGCACTGCAAAAAGACAAAAAGGCCATGTACCTTCTACGAAACGCCCGTCGCCGAACTATCCAAAAAAGAAGGCAAGAAGAAAGTCGGCGAGAGCAGTAGTAACAGCAGTAAACCGCACCCAGGAGAACAACACCAAGGCCTCAGCGACATCGCCCCCGACGTCGCCATGCCCAACGCCACCTTCTTCACTGCCGAGGACATGGACGACCTCGACGACTCGACCTCGCCCTCGACCCCCACGCGCGAAGCAACCCCGGACATGGAAATGGAAGACATCGAAGGGCGACGCGGCAAAATCACCAAAATCCGCACCTGCTTCGCGCACCCCGTGGTCTTCCACAGCGACCTCAGCGCGCCCCCCGCGCCGCAAGAGTGCAGTTTCTGCGAGATGCCGGCGCTGAGCCTAACGGGGCTGTTTGAGAAGACGGTGCATGTGCTCGCGTGGCCCGATGGGACGGGGTACACGGAGATAGCGGGCGGGCATAGCGAGAGCTACGATGTGCCGACGACCATGTGCCAGGTGTGCACGTTTTCGCGGCTGCAGGTCATTGCGTGTCCGGGGCATGACATGCAGCCGCTGGACGACGCGAGTGTGGAAGAAGCGCACGAGCACGATACGGCGTTTGACGCGCTGCTGGGCGCGGTGGGGCGGAGCGAGGCGGTGCAGCGCGAGTTGGCGAAATGGTGCGCCATGTGCTTTAGCGTGGCGAGGTATCGCTGCTGTGCTGGGCAGCCGTCTCTCGTGGACGATGAGATGCGAGATGGGTGTGGCTTGAGGCTGTGTGGGCGGTGTGAGGAAGAGTTCGGGGAGGTTTTCGAGGGCGACTCGAGTGCGATGGCTGCGGCGTATGAGAAGGAGGGGAAGTCTAGGGAGGAGGATGAGGGGGATGAGGTGCGCAGGGTGAGGGCTAGGGCGGATGTGGGGTTTTTGATGCAGGAGGGGTTGCTGGTTGCGAATGTTAATGCTGGGGTTGGGGGGGACGAAGGGGATGAAGGGTGGGAGGGAGACGGAGACGGAGATGGAGACGGAGAAGGAGAAGGAGAGGGGGGGGTGGAGTTTGATGAGGAGATGGAGTTCGACGGGGAGATGTGAAAGTTTGGAGTTCTGGGGGCGTTTTGTGGTTCGGGCAAGTTACTTTTTTCTTTGTCTTTTTTCGCTTTTTACTTATTAACATTGCTTGCTTTCTTACATCTTGCCTACGACCGGGCGAGGCGAGCGGGTGGGTAGTAGTTTGCTTTGCGTTCGGTAGCTTTAAACATCTCATAGCTAGCTTGATTTTTCTTTCTCTTGCGGATTTATCTATCTTCCGGATCAATCAACCGCTTTTGCTCTTTTAGTATCTTTTTCTTCCTCTTTCTAGATGACGAGTTCCGTCCACATGCATGTCCAGATCCTCCTCTTCCGCAAAACCCCAACGGACCCCCGAAATCCCCCACCATCTTGTCCCCTACCTCGAAACAAGCTAGCTCTACATACGCACTACCAAATCAACGCACATAGAACGTCCTGTCAAGAGTCTAGTTACGCTTCGCGACATTGTCTGAACCTGCAAAACCGGAACAACGCAGTTATAATGTGATGAAGAATTTTTTTCAAAGTCTTTGTTTGGGCCTAGTTCTATATATACTGTACTGTACTCTGTACTGTACATGTCTTTTTAGCTCCAACCCCAAGGAGATGTTTTCAAAAACAAAAGAGTACAAGGTACATGTACAGTACATTCGTTATTCAACACAACTGCCCCTCCCCCCTCCCCCCTCATTCTTACCAACACCTAACACCCACCCATAACCGTTCCCCATCTCATCTCCCTCTCCTGTCCCCCGCTCCGCGCCCCCCACAAAACCACCCTCAACTAATGCGCAAACCGAAAATCCAACCTCTTATTCCCCTCATCCGTCGTCGTTTCCAAATACGTCTCCCTCTCCTCCCTACTCATCCGCCCCCAAACAGCCTCCCTCCTGCGATTAACCCTCACATAGTAGACCTTGGCGCCCACAAACATGACCATATTCCAGCACGCAATGGCAATCAAGACCGAGTTGCCCCTGCGATAGAACGGCTTATCATCCTCGCGGTACACGTTCTGGCTGATGATGGAGGAGGCCTGGACAAACATGTTGTATAGGGCGGAGGCGACGGTGCGCGTGCGCACCGTGCCGGCGTTGCGCGACGTGATGGCTACGAGGATGGCGTGGACGTAGGGGTGGCCGACGAGGAGGCTGGCGAGCGCCCAGCGGGTCCAGGGGGAGGCGCTGGCGGGGAGGACGCGGAGCGCGATGACGAGGGGGAGGACGTAGATTTGCGAGCAGAGGCCGAGGAGGAAGCGCTGGTTTAGGCGCTCCGAGAGCCAGGTCCAGAGGAGGAGTTGGAGGATGAAGAGGACGTAGGCGGGGATCTACGGGGTTTGGCGGTTAATAGGCGTTTTCATGGCATCGAGGGAGGGGGGCTTACGGTGAGGAGATTCGTGTCGAAGGTGCCGAAGCCGACGGATCTGAGTTGGAGGGTTAGATAGGAGGTCATGGGTGATGAGGGGATGAGCCAGGATAGACCTATGATGTAGATGGGCCACATGTGGTAGTCTTTGATGCATTCCCAAAACATCATAGGGGAGAGGGCTTGGCGGTTGTGCATGTCGCCTTTCGAAGGGTCGTCACGAAGGATGCGGTTCACCACTGCTATAATCAGAAAACATCCTCCGGTGGGAAGGAAAATGAAAGACTTACTGATCTTCTCTTCATGTTCATTGAACCAACCATCCTTGCCACGGAACTTACTCGCCGTTTGCGTGGGAGAAGGGGGGAGGTAGAACCAGGAGACGACGCCGATGAGGCCTGTAAGCATGCCTTCGAGTGCGAAAAGCCAGCGCCACCCTTCCATGCCGTTGTGCCCGCGAAGTCTCAGGATGCCGTAGGCGAAGAAAGCGGAGATGATTTGAGTCGATTGGTAGGATACCCAGAACCAGCTTAGTCTTGCCGGCAACTCCCAGCCCGTGTACCAGTACGAGAGATAGAGGATGTTATCCGGCTGTTCAGTGTTAAAATTCTGCCTGCTTCTGAATGATAAAACGGTGGAAGATCACTTACAATGAAGCCACCCTCGATAAGACCTAGCAAGGCTCGACAGGCGTAGAACGAAGTCCGACCGCTGAGGAAAGCTTGCATTGAGGCAACCAAACTCCAGGACACCCTGGAAAACAATTAGTATCACGCCGCCGTTAAATACCAAAATGGTCCTCACATCTGAACAGCTGTACATGATTAATACCCCGTACGCATATGTGAAATTATGTGAGGGAAGAACTAACGAATCCAGTTATCCGGCCCAATCTTCTTGCTGATGAGCTGGGACGGCAACTCCGCAAACAAAAAGCAAAGGAAAAAAATAGTCTGTCCAGTATTGTAGTCGTTCGTGTTCATCTTCAAGTCCGATAACAAGTTGTCACTGAGCGCCTGCGAGATATTCCCACGATCCAGCTGGAGGGCGAAGAACATCAAGCAAACCCAAGTGCAAATCCTCTTATCAATCTGTAAAACTTTGTCAGTTACATGCACCTCCTTCTATCGCACCATCAAAGTCCTCACCTTCCTTACTACCCGTCTCTCCTCCTCCGGTTCCCAGTCGAAATCTGGATCATATCGATGCTTCCCCTCGTATGAATCGATCGGCTTGTACAACCGCGACTTGAGCCCTGCGGCCGCAAAGGTAGAGGCATCTTTTTTGAGCCCAGACTTGTGAACCTCCGCATCACTCGCAGAGGAACTTGGAGCCAGATCGTCCGCAGGCTTGGCGACATCGGGAACCACGGCAATGGGCGATGCATCTGACAGCGGAGATTTCGTCATCTTGATTCGCTCTGGCGGGATGGTAGCTATAAGGTGCGAAATACCGCGCAGGTAGTTGTGAGCAAGAATTTTGTTACGGTCCTTACCATAAAGCAAAGCTCTAGTGAGTAGCTTTATAGGTGAACTGGGCGTGCATCATCCCCCTAGATGCAAGAATTTTTCAGAGATGCCGGCGACCAGGCAGTGGGGTCTTCCGGTTGCTGAGATTGCATGACATGTTTCCCAGGCGATATGAGGCTTGCACCTGGATACCTAGCAGCCACGGCGTGAATGTTACATTGACGGCTTGTTCTGTGGCGCTACACATACATATGTGGAACGCACCGCGACCCTAACACCGCCAAATACAACGGCAAATGCTTGTCTTCGAGTCCAAGCACGCAAGTCGGTCTGTTGATGATGTTTTGGGTGGTGGGTTAAGGTCGTTAGACGATCGTGGTTGATTCGTCGTGAAGCAATTGCGTGATTGGCCGGGGTCGTAACGACATAGAGCTCGAGAGCGATCCCCTCTCTCCTAGGATCCATGACGAGAGATAACGCCGTTCGAGGCGGCGAAAACTCGTGAATGCTTTGAAAAGTGCGGAGAACGACGCATTTCCGTTCAAGAATCCGCGCATGTCTTTAGCCTACACCTATTTGCGCAAGTGGGACGGAATGGTGTATGATACCATCTCATGCGTGCTTGATGCCATTCAGAAGCCCCTCTATTCGAACGATTCGAACGGATATGCGAAGGGTGTCGATTACCTAGTGGCGAAGCTTCAACGTCGTGCATACCTCTCCCGAGCATGACCTCAACGCTTGTTTAAACTGCCACTCTTAATGGTCGCTAGGCGAACACCGCCATGAAAGTAGCGTTCTTGGATGAGGGGTACTGGTCGTTCTGTATTATTGATGGCGAAGCCGCTAAAACCCGGGTAGATGCGAAGTCGGAAGGCGAAGTGCTCGTCGCGTATAAAACAGTGCCACTGAACCACTGCTACGGGAGCGTATTGCTCGTGTGAACGACTTTTGGTACTTGATCCCATCATGGCTCCCGCTCTTATCGAACAGCCAGCGCAGCCCGCTGTCGGCTATAACCACTATGGCACCGGACAGTATAAGGTAGGACGGTATTGTCTCAATGAGGTTCATCTTTGCTGATAAGTCAAGGTGGCCTTCAACAGTGGTCCGAAAGCCTTCTCAGCCGATGCCGAGTTGAAAGGAACGGGAAAGCAGCCACCTGCCAAATACCCAAACTACCTCCCGACTTGGCCAGAGACAAAGTACGTTGCACTTGCTCCTTCCGGGTGGCATACACTAATGTATGAAGGTATCCGCCTCTAGAGCCTTTTGAGCACTATGAGCATGGTAAAGACGCCGACAGGAGCTTTTCGAACCTTTTGAAGGACGCCAAGGTCACTGAGCTCACCGGTAACATTGGTGCTGAGGTCGCTGGTGTGCAACTGAGCAAACTCAATGACGCCGGGAAAGATGAGCTGGCACTCTTCGTCGCTCAGAACAAGGTTGTTGGTAGGTGTCGAGTACATGGTCCTCGAATGTGGCTGATGTCCTCTAGCATTCCGTGACCAGGACTTCGCCGACCTTCCCATCACCGAAGCTCTCAACTTCGGAGGCTACTTTGGTCGCCACCACATCCACCCAACGTCCGGCGGTCCAGCAGGTCATCCAGAAGTTCACCTTGTTCACCGCGGCGCAGAAGACACAACTGTTCGTGACTTCTTCGCTGAAAGCACCAACTCTGTGACCTGGCACTCAGACGTAACATATGAGAAGCAACCGCCGGGTACAACTTTCTTGTATCTATTGGATGGACCAACTGCAGGGGGCGATACTCTGTTCGTCAACCAGGCGGTAGCATATCGGAGGCTATCGCCCGAATTCCGAAAGAGGCTTCACGGATTGAAGGCTGTTCATTCCGGTCAGTAACTCTTGAGGTTGTAATTCCGCGGCGGCTAACCACTGTGTAGGTATCGAACAAGCTGAGAATAGCCGAAGCCGAGGGGGTATTGTCCGTCGCGAGCCAGTCACTTCGATCCATCCTCTTGTCCGAACTCATCCCGCGACCGGCGAGAAAGCTCTGTTTGTGAACCCGCAATTCACTCGCCGCATCGTCGGATACAAGAAAGAGGAGAGTGACTTTCTGCTCAAATTCTTGTATGATCACATCGCCAAAGGCCAGGATTTCCAGGCTCGTGTGAAGTGGGCAGCGGGTACCGTTGTGGTTTGGGACAACAGGGTTACTGCGCACTCGGCGTTGTTGGACTGGGACGACGGGCAGAGGAGGCATTTGGCGAGGATTACGCCGCAGGCTGAAGCGCCGTACGAGACACCTTTTGAAGAGTAACGGAATGGATATCTGTAGCTTTACCATGTACGCAGCGTAGAACAATCATTTGACGCAGGATTCGAGGCCTTCCGAGTCTGAGTTGACAATACGTGATATGCTGAAGTGGAATAGTTTAATTATCCCCTTGTGCAATCTATGACGAGACATCGGCTGCTTTGGGTTCAGATGTCAGCAGAATTGACCAAAAGGAGGGTGGGTGAAATGGTTGGGGAAGACGAATCTCTCTGACCCAGTGTGATTAGTCATAGCCCCAGTGCATCGCAGCTTCCATCATGGCAACCGCACAAGCGGACCAATGAAGTTATGGCAAGTCTTCACCCGCATATATGCGCATCAGCCTCACCTCCACTAGAACACTTACACTGCAAATGAAAAGGCTTCATATATACTCAAGACAACCCCAACCTACACTGACGCTTGCCATTCAGACGCAGCCTCATCGCAATCGTGATCTATGGACGAAGGAATAGACTCAAACATCGCATACCCCTGGCATCTCTACCCTCACACATCGATCAAGTTCTCGCCATCCTGCTGCCCCTCACCCGAGTTATCTCTCGTGTCCTTGTTGCCCTTCTTCTCCTTCTTGCTTTCCCGGCTCCTAGCATAGTACTGATCCAAGACCTTGGCCGGGATACGGTTGAGAAGTTCTTTGGGATAGATCCTAAGCAACGACCAGGCGAGGTCCAAGGATTCGTGGATGGAGCGAGACTCGTAAGGCGACTGGGCGATGAAAGTGCGTTCGAACTTTTCCAAGAATTCGAGCGAAAGTTTATCTTCGGATGACAGAGCTTCCTCACCAACGACAGCTTTCATGG
Source organism: Byssothecium circinans (assembly GCA_010015675.1). Taxonomy (NCBI): domain Eukaryota; kingdom Fungi; phylum Ascomycota; class Dothideomycetes; order Pleosporales; family Massarinaceae; genus Byssothecium; species Byssothecium circinans. Next base: position 9,598 of record ML977059.1, on the reverse strand, counting down.
CGGCAGCATCACGACCAATGGCGTATTTGGCGTACAGCTGGTTGGAAACATCACCATGGTCCTTCCGTGTGCGGCCCTCGCCAATGGCAGACTTCATGAGGCGGGAGAGGGATGGAAGCACGTTGATGGGCGGGTAGATACCCTTGTTGTCGAGCTGACGGTCGATGAAGATTTGTCCTTCTGTAATGTAACCAGTCAAATCGGGGATGGGATGCGTGATATCTGAGACACATTAGCGGCATCACACATGCTAGACAGGCACTTTGCGTCATACCATCGTTAGGCATTGTCAAAATGGGGATTTGAGTAATGGAGCCGTTTCGTCCCTCCACTCGACCGGCACGCTCGTAGATGGTAGACAAATCCGTGTACATGTAACCAGGATAACCACGACGACCGGGCACTTCTTCTCGGGCCGCGGACACCTCACGAAGGGCATCGCAGTAGGATGAGAGATCAGTGAGAATGACCAAGACGTGCTTCTCGAGCTGGTACGCGTAGTATTCGGCGGTGGTGAGGGCAAGACGGGGGGTAATGATACGTTCGATACTGCAGCAAGTTAGTGTATAGCGCAAGCAGCATGGGAGTGAGCACATACGTCGGGTCGTTTGCCAAGTTCAAGAACAGGGTGACACGCTCCATGCTGCCGTTCTCCTCGAAATCTCTCGTGAAGAAGCGGCTTGTTTCTAGATTGACACCCATGGCGCCGAAGACAATGGAGAAGTTCTCCTCGTGTCCGTCATGGACGCCCTTGGTGGGCTTCCCAACCAAGCCAGCTTGTCGACAAATCTGTGCGGCGATCTCATTGTGCGGCAGACCGGATGCTGAGAAGATGGGGATCTTCTGGCCACGAGCGATCGAGTTCATCGTGTCGATGGCGGAGATACCGGTGGAAATCATTTCTTCGGGATACACCTGAGCACACTAAGTATGTTGCCATCAAGCAAGGTGTGGAAGGCATACTCGAGAGTAGGGGTTGATAGGACTGCCGTTGATGTCCAGGTAGTCCTCTGCAAGCACCTTGGGGCCCTTGTCAATAGCCCGACCGGAACCATCGAAGATACGACCCAACATATCCTCGGAGACACCAAGCTTCAAGCTATGGCCGGTGAACTCGACTTTCGTCTACCCTTGTCAGATGCATTCCACTTCCTCGACGGTGACGTATGTACCTTTTTGACATCGATGCCCGACGTGCCTTCGAAGACCTGCGCTGCGATCAGAGGGAGCCGATAAGACGTTGGGTGGTAGCTACCTGCACGACGGCTCGGTTGCCTGGATAGTGTTAGTTGTGGTGGTGGTGTTGGACATGGGAGCTGCCTACCTCTAGCTTCCAAGACTTGACCAGAGCGCTCAGTGCCATCGGGCAGTGAGAGAGACACAATCTCGTTGTACTTTGGGAATTTGACCTGCGCGATACATGTGTAAGCCTGTGTGTTATTGTTCCTAGCTCGGGGCGCCACGCACACTCTCGAGAATGACCAACGGGCCGTTGACGCCGCCGATGGTGTTGTACCGTATGCGAGGCTGGACCTTCATCATACGGGGATCCACGACGTCGGGCATGGCGGCGGTATCGTGGCGTAGTTCTAGAGGGTATTGGGGATTCTGTATCGGTGCAGGGCCAGCAGGCGTGGCTTGCTTGGTCGTGGTGGTGGTGATGCGATGCTAGATGCCGGAGCTATGCGGTCGGCGGTCGAAGTGGGAGGAAGCTCTGACCGGGATTAGCGTGGGCTGGATGATTAAGCCTCTGCTCTCCACTCTCCGCATCGGTGTTGGTGTGAATAGCGAACGGCAGCACTTCATAATGCCCAGCGAAAGTACGGATAACGGAAGAATGCAGTACATAATTTGAATTCTATCTACAGGGCAGAGCATCTTTGTTTCAATCCCACAACGCGGCAAGAGATTCAAGGTCTGCTTTCCCTCCCATCCGCCTGAATGAACACTAATTCCTCAACACCTGAGAGTCTGGTCAGCAGTGGTCATGCTGAGCAAGCTATAAACAGTGCAGAGTTGGGCAAATCAGACATCCAAGGAAGGTTATGACGCTCATCGTCCGTCTCAATAGGTTCAAGCGACGGCTAGCGTGGAAACTGCGAATGTGGAAAGGTTTTCATCATAATGGAGAGGTGTGCAAAGGGCTGTTGGGTACTGACCTGGTATGGGCGAGCGTCCTCTGGAGCCTGCAGTCAGTGAAGATGCGCCGGAAGATCACTTTGCACAGTTCGTATGATGATGCATGACGAGCGTACGCAGGTAGCGACGCGTCTCTTCAAACGGAAGCCTTTGTAAACTCGTACGAAGTTGCAGGGGGCAGCTACGTGTGTGGTCGAAACTACGGGTAAGCCTGCTGTGCGGTCAGCGAGCCGCCATAGAGAAGGTGTAGCTCGGCAATTGGGAGAGAGAGGTGTCAGACGAAAGTACTGGCAAGTAGCAGGCGCCCTGCGAAAGGCGCCCGGACAGCGTAGATTTCTTCAAGGTCGACTCTGCTGGGAAAAGAAGAAGTTGGGGTATCATCACTCAGGGCGGCGGAAGAGGAGGAGCAAACTTACACGGCAGCGAGAACTAGAACACGGGGGGAGGTAGCTGGTGGCATGCAATAGCGGACATGGACGTCGCAGTCGATGTGCGGAGTGAGTGAGGTGGGTGGAGAGAATGTCGACGCAGCGAAGAAAAGGTTGAGGCTCGTGCACGGGCGTGAAAAGTTAGCACCATCCTGCTCGCGCTGCCATTGGCCGAATGTCGAACCACGTGAGATATCTTTCGCCAAGCCTTATCTTTACAATTACTCAGCACGCAGCTCACACCTGAGCGACCACCCGGGTTGACGAGCGGGCGCAAAAAGACACCTCAACGACTACCAAATCGCAGCAGATGCTCTGGCTGTTTATTTGACTTTGACTCTTTGCAGCCGTATATTGACGTCTTTGCACTGCGTTTGGCGTATCTGGCCCGACTTCTGGCCCGACGTGCTGGGGATAAATTACAGCGCCCAGGCCGACAGCGGTATCGAAAGGAGAGGACGAGGACAGGCTTGATCGTCAGCCGTCTCAGGGCATGCGCCATCTCTCATCACCCTCCACCACGACGAGTCCCGCGTCCCCTGCTCATCGCATCGAGCGACTTTTCGGGCCTGCGGTTGCAACGCCGCCTCGACTCGACCCGCCGCGACGCGCTGGTCAAGAGCACTCCGCGCCGCCCATTGCAGCCTCTCGTCTGCCCGTCTGCCCGTCTGCCCGTCTGAAGCATCCCGAATTGGCGGCCACTGCCACTGCTCTGCCCACCCACGCCAGCGGGACGCATGCGCGACACGACACTCGACCGACACCAGAGCATCCCGCACTGCATCCAACCTGCACACCACCACACCCCTCGACTGCCCGTCGCTTGCGCCCTTCGCTGCGCAATAGAGACCCGGCAGCCCTCGACGTCGCCTCTTCGCTCGCTGCGCAGAGCGCCTCCCAGCGCGCCCATCGCCATCGCGACGCCCGCCGCTTGACTTGCCCAACGAGCCCAGCACTCCCCCCGACGGGCATGCATATCGGACGACGATAGTATCCACCACCACAGCTCGCCTTCAGTCTCCTCAGGCACGCCCGCTATTCGGTTGCCCCGCGACTGCAGTCCCTTGCTCTCCGCAGCCGGTTCCGACGACAGCGAGTCTGCCCGCCGCTCCGCGCACTATCACCATGATGCAAGCGTCACCCTTTCCTGGTCAGAGCATGCCGATGCATCAGGGCCCGATGATGGGCGGTCCCGGTCCCGGTCACCCTATGCAACCTGGCATGATGCATCCTGGAGTATCTGGTCCCAATGGCCCCGCCAGCCAGGCCGGTCCCATGATGGGCATGCAGCCAGGTGTAGGCCCCAATGCCCATGCCCTCTCGCATTTGCAGCCTCAGCAGCAGCACATGTTCCAGCAGCAGCAACAGCAGCACCTGAGTGAGTCCAGTGCGTCCATTGTACTCCCCATATACTGACCCATCCTAGTGAATCCCGCAATCCTCCAGCAGCGGTCTGCGCAGCAACAAGCAATGCTCCAACGTCAACAGCAGCAGCAAATGCTCGCACAGCAGCAGAACGGCATGGGCGGAATGGGCTTTCCCCAACAAATAAGTCACATGAACCCCCAACAGCTTGCCCAGATGCAACAACAGATGGGCGGCCAACCCTTCCCCAGCCTCCCTCCTCACCTCCGCCAACAGATGCAACAGCAACAGCAACAAGCAATGCAACAACAGCAGCAGCAACAACATCAGCAACATCAGCAACAGCAGGCGACAAGCAATCCGCAGGCCGCAGCTATGGCGCACGCGCAACAACAAGCTCAAGCTCAAGCTCATGCCCAAGCTCAGGCGCATGCGCAACAGCACCAACAAGCTCAACACCAGCAGCAACAAATGCAGCAGCAACATCAGGCACAAGCCATTGCCATGCAGGCGGCACACTCCCAGCAGAGCAATCACAGCCAGCCTGCAAGCCAGGCACCGCCGCCGACATCGCAACCGTCGCAGGGTCCACTTCGTCCTCCGTCCGCCATGAGTCAAGGACAATCATCTCCCGCTCCTCAACCAACACCGCAACAACAGCCACAATCGGGGCCTCAGCCTCCCCAGCAGACACCGGCCCCGAACCAGCCGCCTAATATGCAACAGCAACCGAATCAACCTCCACAGAACCAGCCTCAGGGTCAACAGCGGAATCCGGCCATGAACCCACAGCAACAAGCTCAAGCGCAGGCGCAGGCGCATGCTCAAATGAACGCACATGCCCAAGCACAGCGTATAAATTTAATGAGGCAACAACAGCTGCAGCACGCTCAGCAAAATTCGCTAAATGGAGGCCATGGGACTTTGAGATTGATGAACTTTGTTGACCAGCTTGGGAGGTTTAGTGTACGTACAGCTGTATTGGAGTCATGATGGAGCTTACTGACAGTTTCAGTCTTCGCGTGACGATTCAAATCGGATCGAAGTCTGGGTAGACTTTGTGAACAAGTTCTTCACTGAAACTGGTTCATTTATCCATACCCTCTTGAGCAATGCATCGGCAAGGTCGAAACAATTCGAGATAGTAACCGCTGCACTACCGCGGTATTTCTTCACCCAGTTCAACGCCGACGTTGAATCTCTCCAGATCACTTTGGATTGCCCGACCGAGAAGACTTCAGCCACTGAAATGAAGGTCACTTGCGACCGGGCAAAGTTTATCTATACCTACAGTAACCAATGCCAGGTAAGCTCCCGCCGGTACACTGGATATGGCTGTGCTAACATGGATAGGTTGTATGCACGGGTAAACTGACTGCGTTCTGGGTGAACAACAATGACAAGATGGAATGGCTGCAGTTTGAGACGTCCAACCATCAACAATATATACCTCGCAATGTCCTCGAAGGTCTTTTTCAGCAAGAGGAGATCAATCCACTCAACGCTCAACAATCGCCCCGGATGAACAAGAATTCCAAGCAAAAACAAAACCGGGCACAGCAAGTACCGGTGGAACCGACTTTACCCAAATCCCGACTACCTGCAGCAGATGTCACTGAATGGGGCGTGTCGCCTCTACTACAACACTACCTCGAGGTAAGCTCATTGGAGCGGACACTGGTGCCTTCTTCCCGCTCACAGATGGTAGATCAACGAGACAATGAACACCATGAGCAGCCTCATGGCATTCTACGTCGATCAGGCGGGAGTTACACCGTCAGAAGCAATGGAGCAATGGAACAACCTACAGTCGAACGCTACTGGCTTGGCCACAGTGGCAGAAGCCCGGATGTCAGCGGCCGGTATGCCCCCTGGACAGGGAATGCAGCAACCTCCACAACCTGGCATGCCTCCGGGGTCCCGAACACCTTCGAATATGCCGCCTGGGATGCCACCCAACCAGCAATTCATGTCTCCGGCGCTGCAGAACCAACTGCTTCCCAATGGCAATATGAGCTCGCCACAACTTATGCACCAGAGCCACACACCATCGCCGGCTTCTCACCCTATGATCGCCCAACATAGCCAAAGCAGTAACGCTGCTAGCATGAACACCTCTCCGCATATCCCCAACAAACGGCGAAGGAGTACAGCCAAGATGGACGGCGATGATGGTGGAGGGGACGTGAATGGTGCGCCCAAAGTCAAAGCGAGTCCAAGAGTGGGAGGCGGCAAGCGAATAAAGGGTGGCAACTGAGCCACTTCCATCTCCTTTTTGCCCTTTGTGTGTGGGCCTCTTCAGCATCTTGTACAGCGTGGCGTTGCGACGGACTCTCATATCCTTTTCCCACATACTTCGCTTATGTCCATTTTACTACCCCGGGCTTCTTTCCTACAAAGTGGGCGGACATTTGACCTTTCTGCAGTTATTCCCCCCGCACAGGAGTTTTTACTTTTCCCGGCTGGCATTGGATGCGCATCTCCCATCCCCATCATCCATCATCAATCATCTTGTTCATCTCACTCTATAACTCTGGGTCAATATGTTTTTTGTGTTTTTTGTTTTTTACTCTTTTTGTTATTACCCCGTTTCCTGCTCTGGTCTGGGCGCGTGTCGCCCTCATAACTCATAGGTCTACCTAATTCCCTGTATCATATCGGAAATGCCGGGGTTGCGGAGCTGAAAAGGTCCAGTCTGAGGAGCCTTGGTCGATTTTTCCAGTCTTTTTTTTCCTTTCTAAAATCGTGAGGGTGGTTGATCTAGGAGTGAGCAGTGTGGATGGGATTGGGGGTTTCGTTGTCATCGCAGAGAATGGAACGGAGCTGGGCGCTGATGCATACATGGCAACTTATACGCGGCGGGGCGGTGGTTTGGTTGGTTTGGTTGTTTTTGGGTTGTTTTCCTCTCTCGTTCTTCTTCCCTAGATCAAGCGTCGTATAATACGACGGGCGCGTGAGGGGTTGGGATTTATACGGGAATCAAGATGTTATGACTTTTTAAAGCTTGTTTTGCTAACGCTGATGCTGATATTGCTTCCCGCTGCTGTTATTTCCTTTCTTCCGTGCTTTTCCGTCTTTCCACCAAGGCCAAATCAGGCTCACGCGTGCTAAGTTGAGTGCTTCATAACGAAATGCCTGATTTGATGAGTGAGTGAGTGCGTGGAGGGAGGGAGCGAGCGAGCGAGTAAGCACGGTTTTCAGGAGGCTCGCTTTGCGTTTTACAAGGATATACTATGTCGATATACTCACATGCGTCTTTAGCTCTTTGGTCTTCAAAAGTCGGGTGGATAGTATGTGTGGGGAGGGGAGTGGGGAGTGCTGAGTGTTCTTTCCATACGGACTGGTGCTTTTTTTTATGCTTAAAACCAGACTGAAAAGACATTTTCGCCGTCGTCGACGACGTTGCATATTGGGACGTGTTTGCGTGCGTAAGTTACAATATCATGCTCATCATGTCACCGGTGATGTCTTGGGTGACTGTGTTGTATTCTGTGCGTTGCTATGTCTCGCTGATATGTGGTTGTATTTCAAATTTTGGGGAGGGAATTGGATGGAAGGCGTGGTGGGTTTCCCGGGCACCTTGGATGGACGTCAGGCTAACCCCAGACATCCTCTTGATACTCGTCCATTAGCTTTGTGTACTCAGCTCCTGCATTTGCCCATCCTTTGATACCTCCAAGTAGCATGAAGCTCTTCATGCTTGGATGCCCTTGCTCCTTGATAAAGTCGTCCATCCAAGCGGCAGCACGAAGTCCCCGATGCTGTGAGGATCCTTAGCAACATTAGTTGCTTTACGTCTATGGCAAATGATACTGTAACCTACCGCAGTACCATATGACGCATTTGATATCAGCGCTCGTGAGCAGCGTATAGAGCGTAGGAAGAGTGGGATACAAACTCTGTGCTGGTAAGTTGATCGAACCGCGAATGGTTCCCCCCTTATCGTTAAAGAGTCAGCATTGCGCATCAATATCTCGATTTTGTGCGTACAGTACGATCAACCTGGCTAGACTTGTCAACAATCAACTCGAACCCAATTACTTGATTGAGTTGATTGAGTTTATCAACTCAACTCAACTCAATTCGAGAGCCGCTCAAACTCAACTCAACTCAATCAGAGAGGCTCAAGTTGATTGAGTTGATTGAGCTGATTGAGTTCAAATTGAGTTCGTGATAGAGGCTAGGTGGAGAAGTGCCAGGTAGTCGCGTAGAGTCACTCTATTGGCTAATTAACAGTCAAGCTAGTCCTTAATAGGTAGCCCTAGCGAGAGACGCACTTAGAAGCTTATTGACGCGTTAACTGTCGCTATTTTATATTAACCATACTACTTACCCACGCCTTAATCGCTAGATATGAACCAGAACCTTGAGAAAGCCTTTGAAGACCAAGTCCAGCTCACAAACCATAAGAAACAGCGCCTAAAACCCGCTTCTCTACGCGCCGAACCCAACGACGAATCGACTACCGATACAGATGCCCAAGCCCATATAGCAGTGGATAACGACGACGATTCAACGTGGGAGGGCCTTGAATGGATGAGAGTGCCTCATCTATAGAAGAGAGCTTATAAACACGGCCGAGGTAGCAGGCCAAGCTGGATATATTAATACGGCTGGCCAGTTTGGCATTAACAGCAAGAAAAGAAGTTCTAGCTCTGCAAGTACTGCCATCAACACAAGAAAACTGGTAGCGAGTTTAACGTCTATTAATTAACGAGCTTAGCAGCCGCCTATCTACAGCAGAACGTCCGCGGCCACGGCATTAGCAAGGAAGGTAAAATTAAATTAAATTTACCACTAGGGCAGTCATTAATCCTCACAGCCATGCAGTTAGACGGGGTTCAGGTCTCTCAGGAAGTTGCCAACGCGCTAGCTAGCGCCTTCTCTAAGGTGCGATTTGAAGAAGCCGTTAAAGACTGGGTGATTACTAATAACTAGTCGTTACGCGTTATTAAGAGACCAGAGTTTTGAGCAATAATTAAAGCCGCTAATCCTATGGCAGAAGTAAGCCTCTGGCAGAGTCGCAATAGTCTCTAAGACGCTATCCTCCGTGAGTATAAGTCCTATATCCCCGCCGTTATTAATTTCTTAAAGTAATTGCGTTTACTTATACATATAAGTTTTGACAATTAGACGTTAACTAGAGGTAAGCGAGCGCTCACTAGGATATGTGTACACCACCTGGGCTTGAGCGGAGGCGTATTAGACTACCTCGTCGGCCTGCTAGAGCTCCACGGCAAGCACTCAGGCAGGAACCTCGCGTCAGTCGTCCGAGCGACGCTTGAGACGTTCGAAATCGGTGAAAAGCAACTGGGTTACTTTGTACTTAATAACGCTACAAATAACAACTTAGCAATTAACGCGCTGTTGGAGGAGTACAACTTCTACGCGCCCTATCGTCGGCTACGCTGTACGTGCCACATCATTAACCTAGCCGCTTAAACAGTTATATGGGGCAAGGACAAAGAGGCGTTTAAGAATAACAAGGAGAACTTGGATGAGGAGGAGAAGCTTATGGAGGAGTGGTGGAAACATGGCCCTATTGGAGTGTTATTTGACGTTATCTTATTAATATGTACACCACAATCCTGACAGCTCCTTGAGCGCTTCCAAATTAAGGAGGCAAAGCGTCTTAAGAAGCAGGGCTTTAGGCCGAAAGAGCTCGT
>ML977058.1:70072-84092 GCA_010015675.1 Byssothecium circinans | reverse complement strand
AGAAAGTAGCAGACGAACTTGACCATGTAGCCAGCGTAGCGGGCCTGACTCTCTAGGTTCTGCAGTCAGGCCATCAGCCGTTGATCGACCTCCTGCCGCTTCGCACTTCGGAGCCACCGTCTCATTTCCCATGCGAGCGTCCACAGCCTGACCACGCTCCTCTCCACCAGCAGCTCAACCAGCTTCGCGGCGCGCTGCAGCCTCACTTCACCCTGATCGGGCAGTCGGATCTGATGTGCAAGATGCGCTAGATTCCGCTTCGCGAGATGCTCCAGCCATCCTGTCCGCTTGAACTAGCCGGTCTTGTCGGTCTTCGCGGCCTCTGCGTCCATCACCTGCGCCTCCTCTTCATGCGCCTGCGTTGTTACCTCCCATTCGGCCAGCCTTGCACGGACGACGTCGGACGACGCGACTGCTGCGTTGACGACGAAATATCGCCGCTGCCCGCGAGCCTGGAAGAACGTCTGCACCTTGACTTTTTGGAAAAGCGTGCTCGTATCACCCCTCTATAGCAACCCGTGCTCACCCTTGCAGTGCTTCCGTAGCCTATCTAGATTGATCGTGATGAAGTTGCAATCTTCCTCAGCGCATTAAAGCCCATCAAGCGGCTCTCCTAGCTCCTTGATCGGCAGACCCAGCGGCGGCGGCAGTTTAACGTCCTTAGGCTTCTTGATCCACCAGTACCTATAGTACTCTACGATCCTCTCCCTCTCTTTGCTCGCTACGGCGTGATGATCACGCAGATGCGTGTTTAGATTCTGTACACCAGTAGCATGCTCCTTGCAGACAAGCACCTTATACTCGCGAAGATACTGAAAGTTTTCTTCCATCTTCTTAAATGACAGCGGTGATCAGGTTCGGCTGCCATTTCTCCTGCGGCGGGTTGCGCTTGGTTGTGGTGATGATGTTGCTGCAGGCGACCGTGCGTTCCAGCAGAACTCCATTGCTGCGAGAGTCTACCCTCGCCTCGACCGTCACCAACGCAAAAGGTGAAGCTGCAGGATAGGGGATCGGTGCTCCTGATGCTGCTGAGCAATAGCTACATACAAAATTAGTTGGGAGAACGTGTCACTGTGGAACGGATTAGCCCTCCCGTTCCCACGGATTATCCCTATCCGCGCCCCGGATTCGGGCTAGCAACCCTAACGCTAGACCTGTTCCGCCACGGATTAGGCATAATCCGTCGCGTCCTCTCGGTTAGGAAATATGCATTACACCCTAACTATTCCACTAACTTCTTTACCTTTGCCATGGAATTGCCGTATATCACTACCTTACCTACCTTATACTACCTACACTTTCGCTGCGCTATGTTCACTATAACGGCCTCTACCTCCTCTTTCCTTAACGCCTTATCTAACCTAACCACCCAATATGCCACATTCATCCGTGTTATCCTTGCCCGGAACATCCTAACCTGCTCCTATTAGAAATGCATTCGCTAGAATAACTCCTCCTCCTTGCGGGGTGGTAACGTCGCTGTTAATATTACTATCTACGTCCCCACTACTACTAATCACCCTAACTGCTGCATCTACTTGCAGAATATGTACTGCTAGTTCAACATGATGTAACACTCATTAATCATAATCTAGTCTAACTACTATGTCGCCCGCAACTAGTTTAAAAACGTCGCGAACTCCTCTCCTACCACTAACTTAGGCGTTACTAATACTACTACTGCCGTGTTAGGTGGATGGCATCCCTCCCACGCTGCACACGATATCCCTAACAACCTGCACTGCCGCATTATGTCTCCCTATAATGCAATTAATAGAACCACGACCACGCTTGTCCCGCCCTACTCTACCCATGCTAGTAACATGAATAACAAACTCTTCTTACTACCCATTAGTATCACGGCCACGATGGGGCTCTCGCCTGCGATGATGGCGTCCACGGCTTCTCTCTGCACGCCACGGAACTTGGCTGTCCTACCTATCATCTACTTTAACTGCGCCGTCGTGTCCATCTTCCTTAACTACCCCTATTAATCCATCCTCGCCTCATCCACTTCGCTCTCATACGGCGCTCTCTTCCACTTCTTGCTTGCCATCTCCTCTTCTACGCCGCTTAGGAACCCTAAAAACCAATGCTAATCCATGCTTAACACCTAGAATTACTGTCTCTTATCGGCCACGGCTCCCGCTTGCTCTATAATCCCTCGCGCATATATCAACCCCGTGATATAGGCTATATGCCTAGCCTACTCATCTACGATCAACCCCCCTATGTTCTCCTCGTTCCACTCTTCGTTCTCGTCTCCCTCTTTGCCCCTGAACGCCATGGATCCGCGTAAAAATCGCCGGCTAATGCTAATTGCGATCTCGTGATATGCTGAAATCATCAACTCCTGCCCTATCCTAATCTAGCTCTCGCGCTTCAATGCCTCCTACAACCGCTCTATCGTCCACTTGCGTCCATTAACGTTAGCCGGCCACATGTGTGATGAAACCGCCTCCTTCTCCTATACTAACGCCTCTAACTACTGCTAGAATGGCAACACTAACCACAAATACCACACGACTAACCTACCTACCTCGCGCGGCAAATATTAGTAGATGATCTTAACATCGCCGCTAACGTTGTATCCCTTGTAGTACTGCGTCACAAACACCACCATGCCATCCTTAATAAATATATTGCGGTGCCCGCCTTTAATGGTGTTACTGTGACGGACGCTTAATATCTCTAGCCCTCTCGCTGGCTGTCCGCTAGCTATATGCATTAATACGGCCAACTTCTCCTAGAACTTAATAACGCGCCCTATGTACTATTTGACGGCCTCTTAGTCCACCCCTGAATGGGTTCCTAGCTTCATGAACCTATCTTAGATGCTAACATCCCTCCCTACCTGCTTAAATAACCACCTCTCCCTATCTACGGGCATGCGGGTGTGATGGTCCTTTAAAAAATTCCATCTAGGCCACTCATTAGTTAGGTTATCTTACATGCTCTCCTATAGGACGCTGGGGATTAGCTTAGCAGCCCTACTATTGCTAAACATTAACTCCTCCATTAATAACTACTAGCTCTTTGTCACCAACCTATGCACTATACCGCGGAACTGCGCCATATTAAACTATAACCCCTTATATAATAACTTATCTCCACCCGTCCACTCTACATGCCCGCGCGACGTAGTATTATAATGGATCTTTAACCCATACGTCCACAAATCTAATATCCACTGTATCAGGCCGTGGCTGCCTTGCACTATGAACTTATCCATCATCTCCTTAACAAACTGCAAACATCCTCTAGGCTAGCGTCGTGGCGGGCGGCTGCCATTACTCTCGTACGCGCTATCATTATTAAACTCGTTATTAAATAGCTTAGACGACTCTAACGCCTGCTGCACCACCATAAATCAGGCTACCTTGATAACTGCTAATAATATTAGTGGATACTGCTTGGGGCCCTTCCACCTGTCCTCTCTAACGCCTAACACCGCTAACGCACATACCAACGGGCTGTCATACTCCTTACGCGTGATAGACTAGTTTAACAACGTAATACAAAACTCTAAACACGCTTTCTAGACTCTTGATAATTTCTTAGGCTTACCGCGCTTAGCACCTTCTACCTAACCCTACTGCTCCCCTACTTCTCCCTCCTCTATCACCTTATTAACCTCCTCTATCTCCTTATCAACCTTATCTATCATCTCATCTATATCCCCCATCTCTTCCTCTATATCTTCTTTATCTGCCTCCTCCCCTTCTACCTCCCTTTCTGCCTGCCCGACCAACGCCTCCCACGCCTCTTGCTGCCTACGCGTGAACTGATATCTAGGGCTCTTCCACGTATGCTCCTTCTACGTGCGTGTAAAAAACATTAACATCTGCTACCATGGCCACGCGTGCTTGACAATGGCATCCTTATCTATATACGGCTGCAACGGCTAGAACCGCGTCTAGTGCTTCTTAGTTTGAATCACCTCCAACCACACAAACACGCCAATCTAATCCATGATGGACACCTAGCTGAACCGCGCCAACCCCTCTATGGCCGCCCAAATCGCCGCCTCTACAGGCTCTGCTTCTTCGTCCTTCCTAGGGTCGGGGTTAGCAATAGGTTCCTTAATGCATGCTAACAAATTAGGCCTCTCTATGCTAACTAAATATGGCAACTACTGCGTCCGCTCTAACCACGGGTTTACCTCATCCCTCTCGCCATCTTATATAGTGTTCTATGCCCGCTTTTCAATACTCTCCCACGCCTTAGCTATCTGCTCGCCTACTCGCGCCCATGCCGCATCACCGTCCATGGGAACGGGCTCTGGGCCGCCTGCTGGACCTTTATTAGGCGCGTGCACCTAGAAATACTGCGATCCACGGCCCTAGATAAACAACCGCTGGCACTAAACGCTCTTACATACTTCATTTACCTGCGCTTACACCATCTTTCTCTTTATCTAGCTTGGCCGTCCCCAGCTCTTTCCTACTAAATAATCATGCGCATTTTGCTAATGCTTTCTCATTGCTTCCTTGCTCTAATACACCCGTCAGTAACGCATTAGGTCTAACTGACACAACCACCCATCTGGATATGCCAGTAACTATAGAATAGGCTTAATTATGCTGCTAGGAACCTCTACCTTACTAGGATACTAGATTAAACTAGGCTATCTGCGTACGTCTTCTCCTATGGCTTCTGCTAGTTTGCGGCTCATCTTATGAACACGCCGTAAATGCCCTTTAACCTGATCAGGCCACACGCCGTGCCTGCATTCTTTGCAAATAGGCACTAGGTACTCAATCAACTGCTCAAAATGTTGGGTCTCGTTGCTGGTTACTGCCGCTATCTTAGACTGCTTGACCATGCCTGATCAACGGGTTATAGGCGTGATAACGGGCTCTACTGCTAGATCCTAGGCTAAAAACACGGGTTATTTAGCTCAACCAACTGAATATAACTAGATCAACCTAATAATAGCTATAGGAATAGGTTCTATGCGTGGAATCGCGTCCTAGATACTATAGGCTTCTTTAGCCCTTTTATTAATGTGGTGGCCTTACGCTGGGGCCACTATAGTCGCGTATCACCCTATTAAAACCATCACCCCTAACCCTAACGCCTATAACTACATAGGGTATCTTAATGTAAATGCGTCTGATAGTGCAACTTAGTGCGCTGAATAACATATCTAAATTTTACGCGAATTAGACAACGTAATGTAAATGGAATCAGCCTTACAAGTAAAATAGAATTGGCCTACGTGATATAATATCCACGCTATTACAGTAGTTTCTATCCCTAATAGTAAAAATGGAGTTAGTACTAATTCTATTTAGCGCCCTAGGATAGTTACTAGTACTAGTTAAGTAATATAAAGTACTATTAAGATAGCTAAACTATTAAGATAACTACTTTTCCTTAGTAATACTAATACTATACTTACCACAAAATACCTTAACTAATAAATGCGTTACTTCTTTAATAAGAAGGCAGGATTAAGCTTACCCTTTAAGCTTACTATTCAGGCTAATTTAAAAGCCTCTAACGCGCTGCTAAGGCTTTTAACGTTCATTATTAGAGCCTCTCTAACTACATCTACGGAATCACCTTTCGACCACGAACAGTTCTGAACTGTTCAAAACTGTCCCTAACCGAAGAGGAAACGCTTATCAAATACATACTTAACCTCAGTTCGCGAGGATTTGCGCCCTAATTAAGTGAGGTATCAGATATAGCTAATAAACTACTAGCTAAGCAGGATAGAGAGAAGGTTGGCGCTAACTAGGCGTAAACTATTAAAGACAGCCTAGAACTATGCAAGGGACCGTTAAAGGATACTACAGGAAGATCCTAAGGTAGTTAGCGCGTGGTTTAAGCTTGTGTAGGAGACTAAAGCAAAGTACGGCGTATAAGATAATAATATATATAACTTTAATAAGACTAGCTTTTAGATAGGTGTTGTTAGCTCTAGGAAAGTAGTTACTAGCTTAGAGAAGTAAGCAAGGCCTATAATAGTTTAGCTAGGTAATAAAGAGTGGGTGATAGAGATCTAAAGTATATGTTTAAATAGTACATTTACCTTGCTATTTATTATATACAAAGGACGCGTCTACATCTCTTCATAGTATTAGGAAGCTAATATACTACGTAATTAGAAGCTCTTGGTCTTAGAGAACGGATGGACGAATAATAAGCTTAGTCTCACGTAGTTAAAGTACTTTAACGCGCATATAAAGGACTAAATGGTGGGCGCCTATTAGTTACTAATTTTAGATAGCCACGAAAGCTATCTAAATCAAGGTTTTAAGGATTATTGTTATGATAATAAGATCCTTACACTCTATATGCCACCGTACTCGTCACACATCCTCTAGCCACTTGATGTAGTGTTATTCTCGCCACTTAAGCGCAAGTACTCTAGAATTATTTAGGACTTAGCACGCTGACACGTCTTTTACGTTAATAAGGAAGCGTTCCTACCAGCCTTTAACGACGCGTTTTTAAGCGTGTTTATGGTTCAGAACTATTGAAAGGCCTTTAAGGCAACAAGGCTAGTCCCTCTAAACGCGCAGGTGGTACTTAATCACCTTAATGTGCGTATACGCACCCTACTAGGACCCCTACCACTGGAGACACTATAGCTATCAAGAACACTAAGTAATATACGTGAATTTAGCTTATAGTTAAAGCTAGTACGTGATTCTATTACTTAGTCACCACGGATGGCTTAGGGTAGGCTTTCACAGCTTATTAAAGGCGCTAAGTTAATGCTGCATAGTAGCGCTCTAATAAAGGCGCGCATTAAAGAGCTTGAACAGCAACTTACAGTAGTAACTAAGTGAAAAATACGCAAGCGCAAGTATCTTTAGAAAAGTAGCACTATAGAATATGGTCCTACAGCAGACTAGAATAGTTCTAAACTGTTAGGAACTATTTAGAACCATAAGAAGGCGAGGGTAGAGAGTGAGCGCAAGGTGCGATAACTAGGTATTCGACACTATAGCAACTATGGTAAGGCTAGGCATAATATGAGAATGTATTAAGCTAATAAAGAGGGTTCTTCTAAGTTAGATGCTAGTACTTAGTTTATCATGTCAGGTAGTAGTGTAGGTGATGGTGGTGATAAAGTTAAGTAAGTTAGTATTACTAAGGAAAAGTAGCCGTTTTAATGGTGCTTTACGTTATAGTACTTTAGTAACCTAGGTATAAGTGATTACTATTACCTACTTAGCGCTACTAAGGCCTTTAGCCTATAGTAGACTAGATAAAGCTCTTTTCCCCTAAGCTGCGCGCAATAACTTACCTTGCAACTTATCTTCGTCCATCGTCGCATCGCCAAAATTAGCATCCGCTAAGTCATATCATTGAAACTAGAGGCTTAAATCTACTAAAGTCTCTAGCTTACTAACTAGCCCTATTATTAACTTCTAATTACCTTAATATGTCGTAGGACGTCCCTACCCCTGCGTAGCTTCACGCAAAGAGGTTGACCGCCATACGCGATATCACATTAGGTAAGGACTAGCTTATTACTTAAACTGTCCTAGGTCTGCCTATCAAGCATTATGATAGCGCGCTAACGCCTAATCTTGATATCCTTACTATAGATGGAGGAACCGAATAGATAGACTAGAGGGATAAGCTAATGTAGAAGGTTTAAGCAATATAAGCCTAATTAGTACATAGTTATGCTGTATCACCTAGGGCTCATCTACTTACTAAAGGATAGGAGCAGCACTAGGACTTACGCTACCACTAAGCATTAAAGTCTCTCTAGGTAGAAATAGAGTTACTTATATAACTTGCAGTACATCTATATAATAATAGAGAGGAGCTCCTTAATTAGGACTAGATAGCATTCCTAAATTAGATTAGGAAGGAGAACGTTAATCACGTCTAGAAATAGTAACTTAAGTGCGCACTTAAGTATATCTAGCATCCAGTGCTCTATATCGCGTTGATACGTTGTTGAGGGGACCTGTTAGTAATAATCCGCGTGGCAGCATGGATCAATCCAACTGCTATCATCCTTAGGAAATAGTATATCTATTAAGAGTAGAGGGCTTATTAACTACTATCGCCGTCACGTCTCTTTTATATGTAGAAAACATAAGAAATCCAACTATTACTAATATTACTAAAGACGCAGCCCCCTACTACTATTAGATAAAAGCAGTAGGGTCATTACTAGAGGATATACTAGGGTAGTAAGCTAGCCTTAGTATACTACTAGTAGTGCTGCAGCCTAGACTTACTTCTTACGCTATGTTATCTACCCCACTACTAGTGCGGCATAGGTATGCTAAAATAGAAGATTAGGTGCCGTACTATTATTACTAAGATAGATACCATATAGAGGTCATGCTTACGCTAGGCATTGCCTACATCTAAGTATATAAAAGCAAAGCTCTAGCATAGTAGGACCTTTAAAAGGCAAGGATAGGTAGCTAATCTATAACCCTCTTACTTTCATCCTTCTCTATTATAATTCTCCCTTCTATGCTCATGTCTCTTCTACTCCTGCGTACGTATCCTAGGCCATATTCCCTCTAATAAAACCACTAACATAGAGGTATACTACACTAGATTAGATACTCCTAATCCGTACTACAACTACGTATAGGTATCTATTGCTGCTATAGGCCTTACTAGCTTTGGTATCATCGCCACTATCTATGCATGGTTATTTATAGAGTACCCTGCCTAGGTCTTTTAGGCCATGTATGCTAGCCTATTTAGTATAAACCCTTTTGCTAATTATACTATATCTAAGCTAACCAGCCCCCTAGGGGAATGTATAGGGCTCCTAGCTTAGGTAGTATTTACCTGCCACCCTGATAGCACTAGTGCCTTTGTTATCTCCTACACTACTCTAATATAGGTATACCCTTGCAACTAAGGGCTCATCAGCGCGATTAGAAGATAGCTAACATGGTTAGTCTAGCTCCATCCTAGGTAGTAGTTGCATGTCACATAATCTTTAGTAGAATTACCTAGTAGATTACTCTATTAGAACGTTATATAGGTAGACTACTCTAGTCCTTAGTATACTATTTATCTACTTTCTCTCTATTAATAAATATAAGTTATGTTTCTATTTAGCTGTTAGGCGCCATTATTGTCGGAAGCGCGTATCTGAGTCTAGGCATGTCTATAGCGCGTTGGTAGGATAGGGTTAACGTAGGGTCTACCCTCTTACTATTTAGTTTTACTATGCAGTTAGTGTATCTTAGGTGCTTCACTATTATAGGGACTTAATTCCTAATAGTAAGTCACTACTAGACCTATAGCCTTCTAATAGTTCAGTAACATGCTACCTATCTAGGCACGGATTAGACGTATCTTAGCTAGGCCGTTAACTCCGCCTCTATGATCCTTATGGTAAGCATAGCTTAGGGTGCTTCCTATAGAGAGGATAACTTACTATACTAGAAGGCGCATACCATATTTCACCTTATAGAAGTGCATGATATAGGAACGCCGCAACCAGGATACCTAGCACGCCATAAATGGCCATATTAGGCGTTTGATGCTATTCTAACCTTAGGTACGTGCACTAAGGCTGCCTGTACTAGTTACACAGCTAACCGTGATCTAGGTATATATATCCTCCTCACTCTCCTCTTCCCTAGGCAGCATCTCCCTTCTAAATTCCTATATTTCTGCTTTGATAGGTAGACGCGTACTTATACGCTAGTACTTCTAGACTAAGGATGTAATAAGTTAGATAACTTTACCACTATTATCTATGATCCTGTATGGCTACCTAGTTCCTATTATACTAGTCAATTAAGCATTATAATGATTAGCCTAAGTCTAATAGAATAGAGATGGTACACATCTACTTAGCTATAGGAAAGGGCACAGTAGTAGCTAAACGTCATTCTGTCCTAGCCATCACGCTTTATAGAGATAGGTTTAGGTTCTACGCCACCTACATGGGTGTAGACGATATAGTAGTATTAGGCTAGTTACCTACTTAGCTATAGGTCTAACCTGTAAAATAGAGGGGAAACGTAAAAGTGTATTAAGTGTAATAAATCATTAATATATAGAGAAGATCTATTTATACCTAAAGCTTCATACCATCCAAGTTAATCGCGTATAAAAAGTTAGAGCATTTCTTACAACTAGCTCTTACTCCTCTCCTCCTAGTATTAAACCTAGGCTGATTAGTACTACTATCATCCTATATGCTAGCACGTACCTTTAGCTTAGAAGCTTCTCCTTGCCGTGCTTCTTAAGATAAGCTACCCTTTAGCTCTTTAGGATAGACCTATAGGATTATCTAAGGTCTGAATTAATAGCAATTGTCTAACGCTTTTTACCATTCAGATGAAAGTACTTAGTAGTGCTGACCTAAGTAGGTACTTTTATAGCGCGCCTTATTACTATGTTGCTACCTAAATAGACTATTACACCTAAGACACTAAGGTAAAGTCTATCTACACACGTACTATCCTTAGTTTGTCTAACCCTATACATATTGAATCCTAGCTAGTCGTCAGGAAGAGGTACGTGAGAGTACATAGAGATGTCATACTTAGAGGAAGAAGTACTACTCCCTAAGTTATAGTACTTAGTAGAGGTTATAAGTTCCTGTAGATCCTTTATTTTATAATACTCCCCATCCCTATATCCTTCACATATCTGGCCGGTGCGGCCTATACAGCCGTTATCTTCAAAGATATATATATCATGCTAGGGGGTGGCGCGTTTAACCTCTTATTAGGTAGAAGCAGCTGCAACTAAGGCTAAGGTAGCTATAACGTAGAGAAACCACATAGTAAAGGGGGGGTAGCCTATGTAGGTGCACCTAGGTGGACGACCTTAGGTTAGAATTTAGGTATATATGTGCCTAGATAGCTAAATAGGGAGGCGAGTAATAGGTAGGTACATTTATATTTCCTTAAAACTAGCGTACATTATATACCTAGGTAGCATCCCTAGTTAGCGTGGCAGCCTAGGGTACTAGATATAAGGTAGACCTACCCTAGGTAATGTAAGTGGCGTAGAAGATAACCCCTTCATGCCTATACATAGGTTAGCGCCTATAACGCTAGGTAGAAGCATGTAACATGTGTTAAGAGAAGAGAAGGGGTAGTATAGTAGTTTTATTAGACTATAGCACTACTCTAGTTAATATATCGCTATGCTACTTAAGGGGAGAGAAAGGAAAAAAAGGAAACACGTAGAAGAAGAGGTTAAGGTCTAGGCAGCAGCGTCTACTAATAAGGGTAGGAGCTATACAAGCAGTTTCTACTCCCTAGGTATCTAAGCTAATGCACGCCTAGAGTCCCTTACTTCATAGGCATTAGTAATAAAATAGGCATACTATTCTTCATCTAACTAATTCTTACGCATCTTACTAAAAGTATCAGCCTTAGCTGAACTAGTTCAGATAAGATATAGTTTGCAGGTAGGGTCGTGCTAGTAGAAGATGTAGGTTAAGACGCTAGAGGGGGCTTATATAAGTTTATGCGTAGCTAGGTATGTTTTCTTCTCTTCCTCTATCTTGAGTTAATGGTACTAATAGATATGAAATGAGTTTAGGTGAGCTAGAGCACGCTTTAGGATAGGAGGGGGCTAATCAAGTCTATGCATAATAATGTAGGCCTACCTCTCCTCCTTAGTATCTAGTAGGCTGTATAAATTAACGTGTACTAGTTTAAGGTAGGCCAGGGTCAGTTAAGGGATTATTAGAGGTTAATCTAGCTTACATGCACGCATATAACCTTACCTCTCTCTATCCGTCTCTAGCTGACTATATTAGTAGATGTAAAGCAGCTGCATGTATGCTATAGTTGCTTAGGACTTAGGATCTGTATTAGAAGAAGTAATAGTCTATGCACTATTAGGGTTAGGTATAGTGCAGGGAGGCGGCGTAGAAGGGGAGGCGGCGTAGAAGGGGAGGTAGCGTAGAAGGGGAGGTAGCATAGAAGAGGAGGCGGCGTAGAAGGGGAAGTGGCGTAGAAGGGGAGGTAGCGTAGAAGGGGAGGCAGCATAAAAGGGGAGGCAGCATAGAAGGGGAGGCGGCGTAGAAGGGGAAACTTTGTAGATAGTTAGAATTCTCCCCACTTTTTTACTTCATGCGGCGTAGGGTTTTAGCATCCCTGCTACTATCTGCTGCGCCGTCTTTAATCCCTCTATGCCGCGCGCTACGCGGGAAAGATAAAGGCGAGGTATTTAACGTCTATCCTAGGTTAGTTGGTTAGAAATGCCTTCTACAAAGTGTTCTAGGCCTATTTCGTGCTTACAATCTCGCCCCTCTTCCTCCCCCTAGCGCCTGCCTTCCTTCTAACCCTATGTTTCACCCTCCTATGATAACGTTTCTGTATCTGCAACTATAGTTATCTACGCCTACCCAGCTATAGAAGAGATGCAATGCAAAAGAGTAGTTTACGTCCTGCTCTACTAGTCTCTTTACATAGAGAAACAATATAAGATAACCTAGGTAACTTATACATTAGGTTAAACATGTCTACTAGCTAGTAGTACTACACTAGTTAACATTAGGCCATATAGAATAGAAGACCTACTTAACTAAAACATTAGACTATATTCTTATGCTATTAAAGCTTAACTGAAATATCAGACTATGTTCTTATGCCATCAAAGCTTAACTAAAACATTAGGCTATGTTCTTATGCCGTCAAAGCCTAGTCCTATGCAGGGATAGTGAATAGCCTGCGCTAGGACGTAGAAGTAGCATGGTACGCTCTCGTAGGAAGCCCCCGCTTAAATAATATGGCCTAACTGTCGTTACTAGTAATAGTAAAAGCTAATCTGCCTTACTACTTAGATTCTATAGATGATGACGACACTCCATGTTAGATAAAGTATAAAGTAACCTAGAGAAGGTTATAAAAATATACTTAATTACCTATCTACTAATACAACTACCCTACAACATCCTACTACCTTTTTCGCAATAGCCCTCTTTCTATCAAACCTCCTCCCTATCTACTTATCCCTCCTAGCGCTAAACCTACCCACCCTATTATAGCTAACCTAGAACGCCACCATGAGGTACAGCGTATCTATCTTTGCTACTATGGTAGTAGGGATCCTATTAGTCCGTGCAAGCCCTATCTCCATTGGAGCTTAGGCTAGCTTACCCTAGATATCACTATTTTTGTAATACTTAGAGTAGAAGTATCCTTAGTATCCTAAAGAAGGCAAGCCTACCCCATAGGAGTACTATAGCTATCTAGAAAATAGAAGGGGAAAGGTAAAGGTAAAGTGTAAAGATACTACCCCCCACGCTAGAGATAGCCCTAAAGATAGGGAGCTTATCTA
This sequence comes from Byssothecium circinans, assembly GCA_010015675.1. Taxonomy (NCBI): domain Eukaryota; kingdom Fungi; phylum Ascomycota; class Dothideomycetes; order Pleosporales; family Massarinaceae; genus Byssothecium; species Byssothecium circinans. Next base: position 70,832 of record ML977058.1, on the reverse strand, counting down.
CGAACCTAAGGCTAATAAGGTTGTCGCGCTACGCGGCATCATAGACTTGGTCACGGTCCTAGGGAAGAACCTAGGGCTTAAAAAGTAGGCTAAGTGTAATAAGATTAGTAGCAGGGTGTATAATAAGTTCATATAGGCCTCTAATATCATATCTAAGGTGAGCAACGTCTATAGAGAGTTAAGAAAGCAGATTAACGTGAATAGGCTTAAGGCTAATAGGGGGGTTAGAGCGTTCATCAACCATCTTACTAATAGATATAATAAGTAGGGATACTAGCTTCAAGATAAGTGTAAGCTTATAGCGCACTACCTTCTTAACTTTGTCCCTCCTGCTAAGGTAATAGTTGATGAAATCAAGGCCATCTTAAGCGGTATCTATGACCTCTACAGCGACGGCATCAAACGGATCGTGAGCAAGGATAAAGGATGCGCAAAGGATATTAACTACTTCTATTCTAGTAAAGCTAAGCACTTCACTACTACAGCTGCCGTAGATAGGTTAATTAAGATGTACTTTAGTAGTTATAAGGATACAGTAGCTACGCTCTAGGTTGACTTTCAAGATAATAGTTGATTTTTAAGATAATACTAACTAGGTAGCTAAGCTGCTTCTACTAAAAGGTTATAGTTTTAAAGGCTTGAATTTTAGTAGTAAAGTGGTTTTATTTTATTTTCCTCTATTTTCCTATTTCTCTTCCTCTCCTTCCTCTCCTTCCTCTCCTTCCTCTCCTTCCTCTCCTTCCTCTCCTTCCTCTCCTTC
>ML977058.1:57213-70022 GCA_010015675.1 Byssothecium circinans | reverse complement strand
CTTCCTCTCCTTCCTCTCCTTCCTCTCCTTCTTCTCCTTCTTCTGATTTTTCTGTCGTTATACGTTTCCTTAGGTAGAATAGAAAATAAAACAAGAAGAATATAACGTTATACAAAGTTTTGTCGTTAGAGTGCTAGTTATAGATAAATTAGGCCTTAGGGTTAACGCGAATTACTACCCTTGAAACCCTATTTTAGAATAGTAAAACATGTTACTATACCATATTAATCATGAATTAGGCCTGTTTCGTTGCCTTATATAGGTGGTTGCCTAGATAGAGGAGGGTAGTACTAAGGCTACTAAGTTAATAGAGGCGTCTATTACTAGTGCAAAGGTAGCTAAGGTAGTTACGGATAAGCTTAGTAAGTTAATTAGTAGGGTAGTTAGTAGAGTAATTGCTAAGGCTAAGTAGCCTTACTTTTATAGTTACTATACTACCTCTAACACTGATTAATTTACTACCTCTATTATGTAAGTGCCTATACTATACTAGCAATACATTACCTATCCGCTAAATCTATATATAGCTAGATGAAACTAGGGTGCGAGCTTAGCCTGCAGTAGCCCTACATTAGCCTTACTATAGGCCCTTGCTGTAGTGCTCCCTATACCACCTCCTAGTACTATAGACGTTAGTAGGTAATTTAGTAGTTAGTTAGTAAGTTAGCGTTTTAGAATAAGGTAGCTCTAAGTACTCTAATAGCTTTAGCTATCATGAAAACTTTACTCTAGCTATTACTAATAAACTACTAGCACCACTACGCAGCACCCACACGTTGCACTAATTTGGTGATGGTTTGTATAGAGAGCGCATACAAATCACAGCTAATTAAACGTAAAAAAGGGCGGGTGCAGGGTATTGATAGGTAGCTAAGTAAGGTAGCTAGCTATTATGAAAAACCCTACTCTAGCTATCCCCTAAAAAACTACCTCCTAATTCCACCACCACTACACAACGACCACACGTCGCACTGATTTGGCGATGGTTTTGTATGGAGAGCGCATACAAATCATAGCTAGCGTAAAAAAGGGTGGGTGCAGGGTGTTAATAGGTAGCTAAGGGTGTGAAATTAGTGCTACTTTTAGTGGGGTGCAATAGTACTAGCTAAAGTCACCCTTAGGGGTAACTTTAGTTCAGATTATTTTTATTTTCCCTACTAGCCAAAGTCACCCCTAGGGGTGACTTTAGTTCAGATTGTTTTTGTTTTCCCCACTAGCTAAAGTCACCCCTAGGGGTGACTTTAGTTAACTCTAACCCTATTACTCATGTATTATTTTCTCTATAGTATAGTCTAGATACGCGTTAAACATATACTAGTCTTAGTTAGCGTTAATATAGTCTTACTACCTCTTTCTAGAAAGCTTTATATTAGTAGTCGCTTAGCTTAATGATATAATGATAGCTTACTAAATATCCTTATCTTTAGCCCTATAGTTAGGTCTATGCTAGTTTTACTTAAGCTTACTAACTATAAATAGCTTACCTAGATAGCTAGTAGGCTAGAACTTCTAGTATAATACTCCTTTTATCTATATAATAGGATGCTTTAGCTGCTAGCCTTTGCTAGGTTAGCCTTACTTTCTTATATTCTACTAGCTATGATTAGACTAGTAATAGTTCTAGATATCTCGTATAGTGCTATATATATGACTACACACTTAATTGCTAGCTGTAGACCCTATGCATACGAATCTATCCTTATATACTTCTAGGTAAGGGATAGGCCTAGCTTTAGGCTTAGAAAACATAACTTTATCTTCTATAGTCGCCTATTAATAGAATAACCTAGTAGCTAAAACTACTCTCTAGTATATCTTTAAGGTGAATTCTTTATAATTATAGTTTAGGTAGGCACGCAGCTAAGACTGTACTACGGCATAATAGGGGTTCTTATAAATAGTAACGTAATATACCCACGAATATTTAAAAATACTATTTAACTACTCTATGCTACTAGCTATAGTTATGCTTTAGTATTTATGTTAGTAGTAGGTTAGCTCTCTATAACGTAATTTTAGTAATAGTAGTAGTATTACTAGCTTTACTTACGCGTGCATAGGTCGCTATTATAAATATTAACCCCCTAGTACTTCTACTTATATTACTTACGAGCCTAATGTTAGATTATTATATAGAAACCTGCACTAGATTCACCGTGTTACGTTGCACTAAGCTATAAAATTGCAGCTTTAACTTCTATTATTTTAGACCCTATCTAGTTTTTTAAAGTTTGTAAGTTAGATAGGCCCCTATATTTTAGCGTGCATAGTATACCTAAAAACTAGATAGGGTCTATCTAATTTTCTTATTATATGATAGGAAGTAGTGCTATAGCGTGCTAAGTGGCTAGAAAGCTTTAATTAAGCATATACTAAGATGCTTAATAATGTCTATTAGCATGCTATAATTCCTTACTTTTATTATTATTATCTACACGCTCTATAGCTTAACTAGGTCTTCTCCTTTCTTATCTACCTTAGCCTCCTCTATTTCTCTAATCTTATCTTAATACCTTTTACTAAATAACTCTTTAACTACTACCTAGCTAATACTAATAGCCGTGTGCTAGTAGACTAATATATATAGCTTAACTCTAAGTCTTTTACCTATCTTTTACCTAAGTGCTTACGTTAGTTAATCTATCCTTTATAGCCCTTACTTATTAGCCTACACGTAGTTACTAAAGCTGCCACTAAGTACCTACACTATTAGATACTCCTAAAATAGCTATAAGTATGCTAAGTACATTACTATAACCTACCTAAGCTATAGTAGAAGAAAGCGTAGTACTACCTTTAGTCTATTCTACTATATCTATAACTTATAATAGTAGACTACTATTATTACCTACTTATCTAAGATAAAAATATTACGGTCCTAAAGTAACCTATTTTAATGCTATATTATTATTACTTCTAACCCTTAGCCTAGCTACTTAGACGTTATGTGCACATAGACTATTAGTAGTATTAAAAAGTAATTAACTTAATGTAAGTACTACTTTACCTACTTAATATTCTACCTACTATTACTTAGGGCCTATTTAGTAGGGGCCCAGACTATCTAGTTTACGTATTTCAAGGTGGCGTTTTTAGGCGTTTTTAGTGTAGAGCTACGGTAGTAGTATAGTAAGGGGGCTAGTCAAATTATATAATACTAAATTAGATGTTATATTTAGTATAGTAGCTGTAAAAGTTAGATAGGATTCTTTCAAAATAGGCAGCAATTACTCATTAAGTGGCAAGCGCCGTGTCTAGGATAGTGCGGAGAGCCATCTTAGCTAATAATCTCTTCACCTATTTTCTTCATAATAATTATTAGTATGGATATTGATAGCCTACTACCTAAATCATTGTACCCTATAGCGCAAGCCGTTGTTGCAGCCTTGCTTATGAATCAACGTATTACTACGTTAAAATAGGGCTCTTAAAGCCACATGAAGACACTAGCTCACGCCCTAGGGGGGAAACAAATTTAATAGTTAAGTGATATGAAAGAGGCCATGCTACTAGGCCTACTTAAGAACTTAGTACCTAGCTTGACTAGCTTCAAACTAACTGCTTTTCAATAGGCTACTAATCGCATACTAGGTGTTTCTGGTAAACAGTTAGTTACTATAGTATAGGTGTGAAATAAGTAGGATACTCTTAAGAAGGATTTTAGGCTTTAGGAGCTATTTCAAGACCATTCTAGGTGGTAATATGGCGCTAATAGAGAGCCACTAGAGCCGTCAGATAAAATCAATAAGTAGTTTACGCTCATGGAGGCTACCTATAAAGGTATTAGATAGTGGCGCTATAAAGGCCTTAAGTTCAGTTAACTATGTATTACCCTTATACGTGGTAACTACGTGATGGGAGCTAATACTTCACTGCCACCTAGGCTAGATATTAAGAGCTTATTATCACTATCTATATTATTATCCGTATCGCTGTCACTATTATTAACTATTCAATCATTTATTAAGAAGCGTAAAGCTTAGTAGGAGAATACGTCGCAGCAGAAGAAGTTAACCACGCTGAAGGTTAACTGGAACCTAGGGGAGCAGTTAGCTGTCATGAACGCGAACGTTGCGCGTGTTACTACTTAGCTAGAGAAAGACTAGCAAGCCTAGGTAATAGAGCGTATATAGCAGGACTTTAGGTTACTATCTACGCGGTATAAAGACGTGGTTTTAGACTATTTTAAGTTAGAGTTTAAGGCTAAACGGTTCATGGTTTTAGAGACTATTAATGATAGAGTACACTAGCTTAATTAAGTGCTCCGTACGCTTAAAGGGCAGGTGGATTGGGAGGAAATAGAGGAACAGCTGCTAGAGTGTAAGCAAAAATTAGAGGTAGTAGAAGTAGATGCTTACAGTCCTATACTATCTAGTAGGGCGTCTTCTATAGTATCCTAGCCAGATAGCAATGGTTCAACACCGTTTCAATTTTAAGCGGGCACTCTAGGCATGGAGGAGAGTATAGAAGGAGTTATAGGTAATAGTATTAATTAAATTAGGGTAGTTATAGAGGGCGAGGATAGAGAGTATAACCTTGATAAGTATAATATTAGTGGGGTGCTCGCTGGTAGGCTACCCAGAGTTTAGAGCGTTATATCTAAAATCTTTAACTTTCATCCTCTTACTTCGTGATTTTGTCTAGTATTTAGCTACTATATTTAATTAGTAGACTTAGTTTGTATAGCCCTACCACATAAAACTAGACAACTTAGAGAAGCTAACACTGTTAACTATGACAAAAATTACCCTATAAATTATGTTTTCTTGAGTTTTTGAATCTCTCTTACTATTTCTTAGTGGTGGTAAATATCACCACTTTGACAGTTTAGTACTATACTAAACCATACTAAACTATCACTCATGACCTAGTACTACTCTACTATATACTATATACTGTAGCCGCCTTTTTATACTCTTTGTACATCTCCTCTGCTATCTCATTACGTCGTATATCTATAGCCTGATCGTCCGCTACTATTAGCTCATTGAAAGCCTCTATAGAGGGCGCTGTCCTCGCCTTAAATACCTCTTAACTATAAGGTGGCAGCTCCTTAAAGTCCTCTCATATATAGTAATACTAGTTGATATAGTTATGAACTACTGCTAACGCGTATACTAGTTACTTCTGCTTCGTAAAAGAGAACTTATGTAGCTGGTTAAATACTCTTTAGCGACGCTTAAAGACTCTAAACGTACGCTCGACGGCTATATAGAGACTTGAGTGTTGAAAGTTAAAGAGCTTATACATATCCTTTAGTAAAAGGCCAGTAGTAGTAATCTCTTGTAGGTGATATCACACCTTCTTATACGGCGTCAACATCTCTTTACAGTTTGAATACCCAGCGTTAGCAACGTAGTATTTGCCCTCTAGTACGTTGAAGCCCTTCTAAAGAGCGTCTGCGAGTACTTAGCCATCATGGGTAGTCCCCTCCTAGCCAGCTAATATGTATATGAAATTTAGGTCAAAATCAATAGTAGTAAGTACGTTCTGCGTGATATTACTATAGTAGTTTCAAAACCTCACGATATCATCTTCTCTAATATACGCGAAGATATAGGTGCCGTCAAGCGCCCTAATATAGTTAATAAAGTATAGGAATCGTTTTAGGTTGTCTTCAATTACTGATAGTATTTTATTAGAGGGTAGTAGCTATACAACTTTAGGATAGAGCTTTAAGAGAGCCTGTAGTACTTAATTGAACGCTCTACTATCTAGTTAGTATGGCATATCAACTTTCGCAATACAGCGTACCTGCTAATCATTTTGAGAGAGCGACCGCTGCGACTCCTCGCGTTCCTAAACGACGCACCCTGCCCGCAAATATAGCAGAAAATAAGAAGCTTTTCAGCAGCCGTCAACCTGCACCATCAAAGGCTCTAAGCTAGGGAGTCATAGAGCTAACAGTAACTCTATAAATACTCTAACAAGCTATCCCATACCTCACGGCGTAGTTAAGTATCATTATATAGCTTATCATCATTAGTAAGGTAGCTTACTAGCCATCTCTCACTAAGGCTGCCTTCTCTATAGTGTTTTTAGACACTAGTAGGCTCATTATACATCTCTATATAAAGCTACGTAACTAACTCTATACTAGCTATCCCCGCGGAGAGGACTGACAGGGTAGCGCGTTAGCGGTGCATTATACCTATTTAGGCCGTAGTTAGGCGTTACTTACGTAAAAATAGCGTACACGGTCTAACAAGATGATAATTAGAAAATAAGTACGCAAACTAGACATTAACTATGTCCAGTAGATTTTTAGTGTCTAGTTTTGAGCGTCCAGTTAGCTATACTATATATAGTATGTGGGACCGCTAAAAAAGCTACTAACACGCTACAAAACCTTATATTAGACAAAAGTCATAGATCATACGCCTATACTAAACACGACGTCCGTTTTAGTAGTCCTGCGTCCGGTTTTCAAAAATGCGTCTAGTTTTTAACTTTAAACTAGACGGTCCAGGCCCCTACTAAATAGGCCCTTAACTAAAGTCTACGGCCTTACTTACTTTACTCTACCTAGGTTAGTATCTACTCTAGCTTATCCTTAAGACTATTATTATGCTATCTAATAAAAGATATACTTTATTACGTAAACGTAACATTATTAGTAATCTACTCTAGCCTAATAATAAACTAATCCTTAGCTTTTACTACCTAGAATAGCTTTTTTTATAGTAGCTACTTAGCTTTAGCTACTATATCCTAAGCTATCTTATAGAAATAGCTAATATAGATTAGTTAGCTATATAAATAAAAGATCCTCTTATCTTTTAACTAGTATATATTACCTAAGTTACTAGCTATTATTATAACGTACTTACTATACGCTAGTAAGCTAATTACCTTACTTATTAGACTATATAAGCTATTAGCTAGATACTTCTCTCTTATATATAAGAAAAGTTCTTAGTCCTTATCTATCTACTTATTATGGCGCGCTACTAGAAGTAGTTTCTCTATAGCAAGCACTCTTATATAGTAGACTATGCTAGTAAGCATGTATGTATAATTCTTTACTATGCGTAAGTAATTCGCCTTAGCGTTAATGCCTAATATAGTAAGAAAGTAAATAAGTCTATTACTAAATAGCCTATCACCTATAGACTTAAAGATAAATAATGCAAGTATAGTAAGTAATACCTCTAGCTAAGGTTTCTAACTATTATTATTATTATTATCTAGTATCTCCTATATCACTACTACTAGCTCCTTTTAACTACCCTTCTAGTAGAATAGCTCGCGCGTATCTTTTATAAGATTTATCTCTTTTATACGTCTACTTTAATAGCGTAGGCGGCTATTCTTATTACTATTATTATTACTTTCACTACTACTACTCCTAGAACTCTAATTATCTAAGATATTATCTTTATTAGCCTGCTTACTATCTACGTTACTATTATTATCCTTGCTATAGCCGCTTTATTCTATTCTTACCTACTCATTAGCTATAATGCGTGGAAAGTAGTAGATAAACTTAACTATATAGCTAATATAGTAGGCTTAACTCTCTAGGTTCTATAGTTAAACTATTAGCTATTAATTAACCTTTTACTACTTTATACTCTAGAGCTACTATCTTATTTCTTATATAAGCGTTAATAGCTTAACTACGCTCCTCTCTACTAGTAGCTTAACTAGCTTTATAGCGTGCTATAGCTTTACTTTACCCTAATTAGATAGTTAGATCTACTTTATAAGATACTCTAGCTATCTTATCTACTTAAACTAGCTAGTCTTATTAGTCTTTATAGCCTCTACGTCTATGACCTATGCCTTTTCTTTATACGTCTGCGTTGTTACCTCCTATTTAGCTAGCCTTACACGGATAACGTTAGCTACCTTATAAGGGATAGATAACATACTATTATAGATTACTACTTTAATAATAAAATATTACTACTACTTACTAGCCTAAAAGAACGTCTATACTTTAACTTTTTAGAAAAGCGTGCTTATATTACCCCTTTATAGTAACTTATACTTACTTTTATAGTGCTTTTATAGCCCGTCTAAATTAATTATGATAAAGTTATAATTTTCCTTAGTATATTAAAGCCTATTAAGTAGCTCTCCTAGCTCCTTAATTAGTAGACCTAGTAGTAGTAGTAGTTTAACATCCTTAGGCTTTTTAATCTACTAGTACCTATAGTACTCTATAATCCTCTCCTTCTCTTTACTTACTATAGCATAATAATTACGTAGATACGCATTTAGATTCTATATACTAGCAGCATGCTTCCTATAGATAAGTACCTTATACTTATAAAAATACTAAAAGCTTTATTCTATATTCTTAAAGGATAGTAGTAATTAGGTTTAGCTGCTATTTTTCCTATAGTGGGTTGCGCTTAGTTATGTTAACGTTGCTGCGGGTAACTATGCGTCCTAGTAGAACTCTATTGCTGCTAGAGTCTACCCTCACCTTAACTACCACTAACGCAAAAAGTAAAGCTGCAAGGTAGGGGATTAGTGCTCCTAATGCTGCTAAGTAATAGTTATATATAAAATTTATTTAGAGAACGTGTTGCTGTAGAATAGATTAGCCCTCACGTTCCCACGGATCACCCCTATTTGCGCTACTGATTTGGACTAGTAACCCTAACGCTAGACCTTTTCCATGACGGATTAGGCCTCATCCGTCGCATCATATTGGTTAGGTTCAGGAGTCAGCCGCAAGCGGGCTCAACGTTTTCGATGATTAATCAACGTCAACCATTATCGGTACTCTTTTTCGTAGCCATATTGTAATATTTGCTAATATTAACCATCATTCACAAGTTTCAATGCCCAGCTGCTTTCCGATCCCCACTTACTTATTCCTAATTTTCCGGAAAGAAACCCTGCTCTCCTCTTCACCAACGCCCCTTCCACCTCACCCCGTCTGCAAACCATCGACGTGCTCCTTTCTTAAGCACCACCTCATCTGGTTGTTCAACTTCGGGCTTGAACTGCTTTCGATTAAGGAACAGTTGACTCTGTGTCATCGGCACTTATGAATACCCACGGTCAACACTCACTTTAATCGTGCGCTTCAACAAATTACAGAACTTAGCCTTTGGCGGTATATTCATTTTCTCAATACCCATATTCACGAAGAACTTAGGGGGTTTCATGCCCTCACGGACACTAGGATGGTTTCGACCATGTTAATAGAGACGCCAGAAGGCGGGGCGCCATGCTTGCCAAAGAGCTCATCGCGAAGTTCCCGCAGCGATTTGCTAGGTATGCGTGCCTTGTCGAAAAACAGGTTTTGAAACATGATGAGTTGGTGAAACATCAGTGATGCTTCGAACGTCTTTGCGAGACGGTATTCTGAGATATCTGTAGGTTCGAGATAGGCTCGCTCAGCCATGCCGGCGTGGCTCCTGGTCTTGGTGAGCATCCAGACTACGTTGCGGAGGATGGCTTCTTTGAGAATCGATTCCAAAAGTTCTTGGGCGAGTCCTTGATCGCAAATCAGTGCTGCGACAATGACATGCCCGAGGTTGGGGAAGTGCCTCTTGGCCGAGGGCAGTCAGTGAAAGATTCGATCCTCCGGTTGACAGCAGCAATGATTCTAGAATCCTCAGTTGCTAAACAGATTAGAAGGTGAAATAATGCGAATATGATTCGAAGCCTTTCTCGGAGACGCGAGTAAGAGTACTGCGACAATCTGCAATACAATAAGAGTGACTAATCTTGTCGAAGAACTTTCCCACTATAGTGTGCATGCAGCAGTATAAGACTCCAATATAATGCTCGCCACCCATGTTGGCCTCGTCTCGGAGCCTCTCTAAGCAAATTTCTAGATCATGGCGTACAAGTTCCAGTGTCGGGGACAGTGCAAGACGTATCCAGTGTGTGAACTGCATAGTACCATGGACGGGTTGCGAACACCAAGAACGTATGCTTCCTGGGAAAGAACATCAACTTGGATTGGAATGAAGATTGCTTTTCTTTGGTGAGATAAGCCAATACCATATTTTATGTATATATGGGACTTCTTTAAAGATAAGCACTCTAGCTCTCTTAAGTGAATGGATTCAGATTCGTTAAACAATTTGTGGATTGTGGGTACAGCTTGAGCAAATGAAAAAATGTCGTTCGTGTCTATGAAAGAGGGAAGCATTAAAACTGTTTCGTTGAGGAGGTCGAAGAGCTTCGAACAGAAACCTTTCGGCCAGGAAGATTTCTCCTTGGGTGTCGACATTATAGTAATTTTTGCGCTGTCGACTTCCAATTTTCATTGAACCCACAGGTGGAGCACCCGATGATGAGCCTCTTGGAGTAGCACGACTGCTGCTCAGAAGCTGCGAGATTCGTTTTGCCGGCATCGTGCTCTTGCTCGATAGATGCGTTCATAAATAAACCAAGGATCTGCACTAGAACAGCCTTGATCGTATGTGTTGATGGACACTGATGGTGCTTCCAGAAGGTAGCGGGAGAGAAATTTGATTCTGAGATGGAGCAGCCACTTGTCAGGTGAGGTAAGAATAGTATAGGCTTGAGTCATGCCAGCACTATTGACGTGCAGGTGCACGTTAGGGTACGGGTCGTCATGAATCTCAGCATAGTCGTTGAGGACACGGCGACGGAACTCCGAGCTGGTGGTTGAAGGCTTAGCATAATAAAAGTAGCGAATTAACTAAAGGATCATCTGGAGCTGGAGGCTTATATAGGTATTGTTGTGGTTCATATGATTCAGATAAGAAACTATCACCTAGGCATTCCACTCACTAGGTCATAGCTAGACGGCAATCTTTTATTCCACCGACGGGGTGTGACCAAACAACGACCTGGGAAATTGTGATGAGGTACGATTTCCAAATCCAGTGAAGCGTTGATTGGCCATCCTTATCGGCCTGCTACTCTGGTTGAATGAGTAGCTGCCTCGTCTTTCGCTGCGTGGGCAAATCACTCCCGATATCGAAACCAAAGCTGCACCACAAGCAGGCTGTTCTCTCAGTCGTCTCGATCTCGGCTATCTCACCGCGAACAGCCTCTCCACTCATAATCCCTTGGACATACGATTGTCCAACAAAACTATGGCCCGAGTCACCACTTCCATACTGTGGCCTGACAATGAACGGGGGTATTTCCGCCCCTAAAAACCCAAACCTCATCTCCGACTTCCATATCAAATGGCCCACAGCCCATGCGGCCCAGCCTGGTGGTGGACGGGCTCATATTCGCTATCATGCCGCAGACTGTTCTCCGTGTCGATTCATCCACCTCGGAACCTCGTCTATCCATCAATTTCCATACATTCTGCACATCTTCTCTAGTGGCCTTTCGAAAAGGGACTAGATTGTCATTTCGCATAACATCACCCAGCATGAGCCTTCCAAATGCTTCGGCGCGGTCATACTGACCTCCAAGGTACGGTCTTTGCGATGCATCCTTAGCGGACTCATTAACAACCGTGTAAGTCTGCATCAGCGCGTGGTACCATAGACGTAAGAAAAGCTCGGTATCACGGTTGTGGTGGTGAACCTCTGCTTTGCTGGCCATTTTACGGCTTTCGACGCTAGCAACTGTGTCAATGCGGATGCCTTACAATGATAATGGGCCTTGATCAGGCGAGGCTTTGATAGCATCGAAGTCTATCGCGCCTAAACCTTCGCTTGCTCTGTAGTAGCGGTATCCGTGGATCAAGTACCACCAATCCGGCGCATATGTGGGACGGACGGCTCCGAGGTCAAGTGTCCATGATGGCACCCCTGGCGTTGCGCGAGGCTCATCAAGTCGCAGAAACGGTGATAGGACCTGAAGATCTTTTTTATAAAGAATCAATTCTAACGTCCCTGTGCGAAACACCTGTGTTACCGGGACCGTGTAGTCGCATTCCTCCGTTCTAGGTAGGCGACCAGGTGGACATAGTCCAAGGAGACCGTAGACTCGGTCGCGAGGATCTTTTCCCTGCCGATGCCGATGCAAAGACACTATTGTTCTTGCGTGACAAGGTCCCAATAGCTTGTTGTAGAGCTTCCATGGACATATTCAAGGGACCCCATTGAAACACGCGTTTCTCTGGTAGAATCCCCTCCTGCACGGTCCAAATACGTTTCCACCACTGATTTCGATGGCTTGACAATTCTATCAAAGCTTTCTTCAATGAGTGACCCTTCTCGGTAACGGCCAGTGGCAGTGAATGGCTGCCCGGATCGCTTAGATATGCCAACAATTGGAATACCGCGTCTGCATCGGCCAGTTTGATATGGTCGTTTACATCGCCCACCCAAATCTTGCGCATGAGCCGAACTTGATGTTGTTTTTCCTGCATATTTTGCTGGTCGATGCAAAGCCGGTCGATCCATAGTCTTCGCCTCCGGCCAGGCAACCGTAGTCTACGAAGTATAGTGTGGAGGATTTGAGATATTTCCACGCTCTTATCGGCTACTTTAACAAGCACAGGATCGCTTGCTAAGCCCCACACATAAGAAACAGCTTCGTAATCGGGGTTGTCAGATCATGCGACCGCATCTATCTCACACTCGATCGGTGAGGAGGAGCAGCGTTGCATTGAAACGTTTGAAACTGAAACCTGAGGTCCGTTTCCAACGTTTAAAATTGAAACAGATCTAATTGCTGTTTAAAATGTATATTGTTTCAATGTTTCAATAGATTTGCCCTATTGTATATAGATTCTTAGTGGTGAGGAGAAGGGAGGCGATTTCGAAGACCAAAACGTAGTGTTTGAGGTAAAAGCTCGTGGTGGAGAGGGTTTTGAAGCCGCTGAGCGTGGTAGAGAGGTTCTTATAAGTCTTGAAGCTCTTCATCGTCACTCTGAGCGTCGCTTTGAGGTGATTGAGGTCGTT
>ML977058.1:0-54773 GCA_010015675.1 Byssothecium circinans | reverse complement strand
GTTTGAAACGTTTTAAACACTTTAAACTAATTAAAATTCCTGTTTCAATTAAAACTAAGCCTAATTAGTTTCAAAGTTTCATTGAAACATTTAAAACATTGAAACGTTTAAATGAAACCCTGAGGAGGAGTCGCTATGCACGGGGGAAGGCAAAAGGGTCAAGATGCGTATATCTTCGTTGGAGAGCATAACGTTCAGCGTCGTGCAAAATGTTGTAGCCTATTCAAGACTGTTCAGTGATGAATGTAAGCGGGTGTAACAGGGGACGCTTTGCGTTATGTACTCGCTCTTTGGTTCGCAAAGCATGCATCTTACGATTGGCTCCATGGCTCGCGCGCGGAGAGTCGTCTGATTGAAATCATTTGCAGTTGATCATTGGCCCCCACGCTGACGCAGGTGTTGCAGCCTGGAGCAAGTATTATTGATTGGTCGTGAGGCAGAATTGAGGATGTCATCGCCACTTGCAGGTGGTGGCTGAGTCCTCGAATGCGGAGTGTGCGATCACTACTCGCGGAGCGTAGTGGATACGGCTGATTTCGGAGTCACGTGGAAATTGCATCCCTCGCGAACTACGCATCAATTTAATTAGTAGCATGCAACGAATTAGAGCGCTGGTGGCAAAAGCACGTGACGCCGGAACCACCCGTGCGTGTGAGTATGAGGAGACATAGTATTGTTCATGACGTTGCGATGCCTCTCAGACGAGAACTTCAACCAAAAACCTCCATGCATACTTCCACGCTCAACTCCAAGATTCACCAACAAACAGAAACAGCAGACGAAGTGGTGCAGCATGAGCTTTTTTTCTACATGGGGTGGTTGCTTGGGATCGGTGACCTGTACCTCAGGGATGCTCTGGAAGATCGTTAACTAGCCGCGATACGACTTGGATATGTTCGCGATCTAAAGTGCAAGTATTAGTGTATTATCTAGCTACCAAATATTCCGTATCTATAGTCTAATTCTAATTAGATAGGCCGGGCAGGAGCCCAATAAGACCTTCGACAATCACGCTCAGTACAACAGGATACTTGGGCAGACGCGGATTATACACCGTCTGGCATTTGGCGTTGAAATCAGAGGTATCCCCAATCTCAATAGCGAGCTCGTTTCCAGGCACTCCGAGCTTCGCAACCGGGCCGCTACGAGGTGTGGCTTTCTCCCACCCAGGACCCGCAGCCGGATTCTTGATCCAGGCGACAAACCAGTCGCTCTGGAAATCGGCCAGCGCCTGCTCCTCCTTTGTCACGCCGCTTATGCCCGCAAAGCACTCGTTGCCACCGAAGAAGAAGGGTATCTCGGAGCCGTGCGTGGCTGCGGGCACGGGCAGGGCTTGCACGTTGGTGTAGTTGGCGAAGAAGCGGTAGGACCAAGTTGCCTGTGCCTTGCTGCGCAAGTCGAGAAGGTAGTCGACAGGGCAGAGGAAGCGCGCGTCGCCATACTGGGCGCCGCTCATGGCGGAGACGCTGGGGTAGTCGGAGATGTTATATGAGGCCTCCAGAACGTCTGGCTCGATGTACGCCACGTCGGCGTTGAAGCTCCTGATCCAGGCGTTAAAGTCTGTATTCTCACTACCATACACCACGCTAAAGACGGCGCCCTCTTGGTCCGAGTTGCCTGTCAGGAGTGGCACATGCGAGGCGTAGTTGCCGGCTGCGAAGCGCGACTCGTAGTCCTGATAGCGCGTGATCTCATCCACGACGGGAGTGAAGTACATGTTCAGGGTCGAGTTGAACGCAGCGGTTTGGAAGGCGTACACATCGACCTCACGCAAGCACTGTAGCTGGCCTTTGCCGGTAGGACAGCCGACTTCAGCGGCGACGAGATCAAGAGCCTCATTGGTGGGACCCACGGCCGGTCCAGACTTTGCGACGCCAGCCATCTCAACAGCACCCGCGAGCCAGGTATCTGGGTGATTCCACAGGTAATGGTCGACTTGAACAGAGCCTGAAGAATGGCCCCCAAAGACGATGTGGTCAGGGTCACCACCAAACCGGGCGATGTTGTCGCGGACCCACTGCAATGCCTTGTCGACATCGAGGATCCCAAAATTCTGCGACTTGTTCGGTTCGGCAAGCTCGGCAGAGTTGGGATACGCCCAAAGGCTCTCGCGGGTGTTGAAGCTGACGAAGATGACGCCCTTGCGAGCGAAGTTGCTACCGACAAGTTGGGGGTTGCTGCTCGAACCCGTAACCATGGCACCGCCGTATAGGTATACGAAGACGGGAAGACCAGATTTGCTCCCAGCAGGTACCCAGACGTTGAGATTCAAGCAGTCCTCGCCCTGCTGCGAATATGTCGTTCCTCTGATTGCCTGCGGGCAGGTTGCGCCGTACTGGCTCGCATCGAATACATCCTTCTTGTTCCGCTTGACGACATCTTGGGGCGCTTTCCATCTGTAGACGGGTGAGCAGGAGCAAGCACCACTTCATTTGCATCAACAACATACCGATTCTCACCCGCAGTCGAAGCCGCGAATGGAACGCCCAAGAAGACCGAGTTCCCAGAAGAGTCGACAAAGCCCTTTACTGTCGCTTGGTCGAGTGATACGATAGCGTCCGTCACAGTCGTCTGAGTCAGTGGGGTTCCATCCACCGCACAAGGGACCAACCCAGTGAAGAAGACGGCAAGCGGAAGACTATACAAGCCGCCTACCAATCCTGTAGGAATCCTCATTCTCCTAGCGCAGGAGTAGTGAGGAGCGGAACTTCCGAAGGGCAGACAATCGCGAATAAAGTTTGCGAAGCTGTTGATCTATGTCCCGTGTATCAGATTAGAAGCTTGCCATAGTCTCTATTTATCAAAATTAGTGGAGTTCAGAGAAGCTCTTCGTCAATCGGATTTAGACTGCACAGCCGCGCGCGGCGAAATGCAACCCGAGGTCGTGCACTCGGGACGGCACCATTACGGCACAAGTCAAGCCCCGCTTTCGCCCACGCGAGGTTCTTATCATTGTGTCATGCAGTAACGAAGAAGCCAATCTTCAATTGGTAGAAAGCCCTCGTGTTGTGGTTGCAAAGCTGTTTGGCAAGGGTCATTGAAGGAATTCTGTAATAATAATGATGGGTGACTTCGGAACGACCCGTTAGAGTCTGACTTCCGATGCTGTACCCAGGCACCTGGCCCCTCGATTCCGCAGCTAAGAATCACAGGTCCACAGCCGTGATTTTACATCGGATGAGGGCATGGGAGGTTCATGCGCCGGCCCTTTCGTCGTAAGGATGTTGAGTCGTGGCAAGACTAATTCTATCAGCTCCACCGGTAGCTCCCACTCAGGAGCAAGGACGGTAGGACCTAACAAAACACGAAGGATTTCAAGACAGTCTTCCATGGGTACTTTAGTGTCTTCGACGGGGATCACTCATGAATGATAATCAAGAATTCGATGCTTGTCGCAGCCCTAGAGAAACTTTATTGTTGCCCATCAGTCACGCTCCCGCCATTAGTGGCAAATGCCTGAACTTGAGTATCGCGCGCACGCCTACAAATGAAAAGATGGGACCCACATATAAATCGTTGTGCCCCTCTCAATTCAGATCGTCAACTCCCCTTCCACAGCACGGGCGATTGCCCTGCGGACTCTCCTGGTGATTGTTCCAACGCTGCGGCTCTATTTCGTACAGATCTACCGGTCGGAAAAGCACAATACATAATAATGGGCGCCAACGGGATTGGCCTGATAGTGAGTACTCGTAGCAGTTCATCCATTACCACGTACGTCGCTCATCCAGCTGGCAGGTATCGTGGTACATTTGTACCATAGCCCCGGTACCTTTTGTCGCTCTGCGCATGTATACGCGATGGGTCAGAGTAGGCAAGCTGGGGGTTGACGACTATCTTATCCTCCTTGCCCAGACTTGCCTCATCGGAGACCTGATCATCCAGCAGCACATGTGGAATCTCGGGCTCGGTGACATGTCGACTATAAGTCAGGCAAACTTCAAGGGAATTATGCAAATGGTCATTCCGGGCTCGACGCTCTACATTTCATCTCTGTGGGCCATCAAGTTTGCCTTGATCTTTTTCTACAAACGCCTCGCGGCGCCGGGGTCACGATTATGCCTTGTCTACAACATCGCCCTTGGTATAGTCACTACCATGTACCTCATTATCTTTTTCGACATCATGTTCCAGTGCTTTCCCCACAACAAGAGATGGTCCCAGGATCCGAATTGTGAGTCAAACCCCTGCATTTTCGTGCGTCGTGCATACTTACCATATACAGATCAATGTAATCCAAAAGCTCAGCAGATTAACTACTGGATGACTACTTTCTGTAAGTTGAAGCACAACAGCTCCATCGCAGACCCATTGGCGCTAACCGCATCTGTTCGCAGTCAACATCTTCTCCGATGTTATGATCATCTGCCTTCCAATCACCATGGTCTCGCGACTCCAGATGAAGCTCAAGGATAAGATTGGTGTGGCCAGCATTTTCGCCCTGGGCTTCTTAGTAGTCATCGCCAGTAGTACGCAGCTTCTAGTTCCGTTCCCACACCCTGCCAAAGCTGACAGTCTCATCCAGGCATCCGAGCCTACTACTCTAAAGCCAACCAGCAAATGGTCGTCTGCACCGTCTCCATGATCGAAACCGCCATTTCCATTATCGCCACCTCTCTCCCCGCCCTGCGCTCCATGATCCTCGGCACCAACCGCCCCACAGACGATTCCCCCAGCTACGGCAAGCACTACGAGCTCTCAAGCGCGCGGCGCAAAGCCAAAGAAAATCGCAATAGTACCGCCCAACTTGACGGCGGACTACACTCAGACACCACTCAAGGGGCTCGGCTCAGGCAGCATGGCTCCGAAGACGCGCTAGTTTCGGATGGGTTGTACCTCGGATCGGGGGACGGACATAAGTCGGGAAAAATAACAGTCAACACTGAGATTGAGACTAGGTTTGACCTAGTGGAGAGTAATGCAGGGAGCACGAAATCAAGGTCGCCAGCCTAGTTATGAGTGATGAATAACGCTTTGTATTTATGGATATTCGGAGGATTACTGGTCTCTACCTACGGCGCGTGAGGCGCATTCAATACCCAGCTTAATATTACAACAGTACATTGAATGTTTTGAAGATCACTTGGAAGGCCTCGCTTTGTTACTGGTATATTTGATATGATCCGTGCAACAGATCATGGCCAGTTCCCACGATGTAGGAATATCCGTTTTTCACAACAAAATTCCTCAACCTCGTTGAAACCCCTGTCAAAGATATTCCTCTTCATCGCCGCAATTCCATCCGCTCTCAATCATATTCAAAACCAATCCCCCTCGCCTTCTCCCCCTTCGTGTCGTAGAGAATCCTCCAACCAACCGCGAAAAAAAAGGCAACATTTTAGGGCAGTGGCAACTTTGAAGTGTGAATTGAACGCATTGTAACCAACGCCTATGTGCCAGTAACTTCTCGTCTGTAGGTAGTGGCATTCTTCCCACCGAATGAGCACTTTGAACATCGAATTTTGAATCGGAAAACGCGGTGTTAAAGCCTATGTATTCACTCTTCCTACATCAAATTCACAACCATAGAATTCGACCACACCTCCATATAACCATAGCCTCAACCCAAATATCCTGCACAACAATAACACGCCTTGCACGTCGAAGAATCCACTAATGCACATACTCCAACGGACCGTCGCGCACATACGGTTCCATTTTCAGTCCATCCACGTCCAGGATCGCGTCCATGCACATGTGGGAACCGTCGCCATACACAGCTTGTTCGTCGCTTCATGAACGTCAGTTTCGCAGCAGCATGGTCGAGGTGCTGGGGTCCTGAACTGCGCGGTCTTGTATGGGGTTTCAAAAGATGTGGTCGCAGAGGCGTGTTCAAGGGACTCGAATATCTGCTTTACTCGAAGTTCCTTGGTTGCGGATTGCGATACCGTCTGTAGTTGCTGTTGAGGAGGCTTATGGATTTGAGATGTGGTGCTCACTTTGAAGATCAACCTCGCAGCATCTTGGTTTCCCTCAACATCCTCTGGGAATCTCTCGAGTGTCTTTGGTGGTATTCTTCCTTCAAAATTACCCACTAGCTTTCCAGATGTTCGAGGAAGAATGACGTCCAAAATTTGTAACAACCAGAGTGTCGTTTCGTATATTCTGGCGCGGCGAAACCGTGATTGGAAGAAGCAGTACGTTAGGACTGGTATGGGTTCCTTGAAATTGATTGGTGGCGTTTTGGTAGAATACACGGATTTGGGAAATGGAGTAGAGGGTATGGGCTTTCGTTGGTGAGTCGGAATGACGGTGATGCTATGGGCGAGGTGAAAGGGAACCGAGCTAGAGAGTGTGGTATGTGGATCTCACGAGTTGTGTTGTAAATGAGGATAAGGGTAATGATTGAACTTCGAGTCAAATATGAATTTAGGATGACAGCGATATCAAATATGCTGCATGCTTCCGTGTGCGTTCTAATATGTTCGAACGTGCAGGGTAGCGCATCCCAGTTGGGAAAATGCGCACAAACATCCTTTTCTCCCGTATCACTCTCGTTCTAGGAAGAAGGGCGTAACAGCAAAGCATATGTACCCGTGAGAGAGTGAGAGACATACTCACAATAGCTCACGTGCGAATAAGTAATGGTTGGCCATAAAATGTCACCTTGAAAGTGCAAGAATGACTCTGATTGTGTAATCTCTCATGACTGGCGGATGGTTTTGGACTATTTGCAATGCTCAGTACGTTGCTGTCAGCCTTCTAATGAGATACTCTCCGCTCTTGATGCCCTCATACTTCTTCCCAGTCTTCTCGAACGTTCCCGGTATCGCCTCGATCAAGCGGTCGAAGTTCGGATTGCAGAAGTAAGCGACCGAATACCGCGGCGGATACGTATCTGCGCCTTCGTCTTCCTCCCTTGGCGGTGGTTCAACAACGCGGTGCTTTGTTGATTTGATGGTATCATTTGACCATCTCGCAAGGAGGTCACCGGCATTCACGACAATGGTACCAGGGATGGGTGTCGCATTGACAAAAGTTCCTTTTGGCGACCGCACCTGCAAACCACCGCGTGAGTCCTGGAAGAGAAGTGTCGCCGAACCGTAATCGCTGTGCTCGCCGGCTCTAACCTGCAGTTGACCGTCTGAACGCTGGAATACTGACTTCGGCACGCTAGGGTAGTGAAGCAGTCGCAGTGTATTGTCGCCTCCGTCCGTGAAGCTATCGAACCATGTCTCCTCGATACCCATACCCAGCGCAATTGCACGCATCAATTGCATGTGCAGCTCTTTACACGTATTGTGGAAGTCAAGCATGACCTCCTTGAAGACTCTAGCCTCCTCATCTCCTTCAACCAGCGGCCACATATTCGGCATTCCTTTTTCACCTTCCCGCCCAATCTCAAGACTCTCCTTCAGATCGGGCACCGTAGCTCTCAATTTCCCCACATCACCGGCTTCTTCCAGATCTGTGACTTTCTCTCGCCCTTGGGCGCTGTATCCACGATTCGCTTCAGGCGAGTACCATGATAGCCGATCCTTTTGTGCCTGGGGTCGCGCGAAGAATTTGGCGGAATTGGAGAAGACAGTCGAGACGGTGGAGGGAGAGATGCCATGGTTCTTGAGGTAGATGAAACCGGCGTTTTGGAAACCTTCGAGGACAGCGTCGGCGGTTTGTTTCTTTTGGACAGGGTCATTGGAGAGAAATGGCGCGAAGTCAATGAGCTGGATAGACGTCAATTGGGGTGGTTTATAAGGGGATGGAGAATGCTCACAGGAATGACTAGATCATCTTGCGCGACGGCCTGGTCTACTGTTATGTCTGCCATGGTGAGGGCGTCACAATGAAAAAGACCGTTGGGGAAAAAGCGCGAAGAGACTGATTATATTGGATAGTACCACGTGTGCCTTTATCAAAGAAGAGATACGATGCCGTCGGCGACATCCGCAACATTTGCGAATGTGCTGCGGCTCTTGACAGAGAGGTGGGATGGCGGGGTAGGCCGAGATAGGAAGGTGCAGACGAGGACCGATAAGGGTGGGGTGACATCATTCACCAGGACCTCATCGAAATTCTATCTCCATCAAACGACGAACAGATCATGTTTCCAATGCAGCTTGGAGCAAATTTCATCGAAATCGGCTCATTTTCCGCCTTGACATGACCATGCCGGATCAAAAATGCCATCCAGGGCCGGGTCCAGTTCAAATTGAACACTGCCTTCCGCAACGCCCTTATAACCACTTCCAGAGTCATCAGTGTAAATGTCTCGGCCTCTCCGTCAGATGGGTGAAGAGACATCACCTCTGGAAACTCAATCTCATACACGTACTGCACCTAGTGTTGACACCCCGGCTGCTCGCGGTCCGTCACTGTCATCGAGTAACTCAGCGCACCACAAGCCCGAATGCGACCGCGTGTGAGATCCTCCGGTATACCAGCTTCCTCCCAAGTTCCTCTAATCATACAATCGAGCTGGTCCTCCTTTGTTCACCGACTACCGCCCACGGCGTTGTCGAGCATGCCAGGAAAACTCATCTTGGTTCTTGCACGCCTTGGAACCCAACACGTGATGCCGGAATCCTTTTTCACGTACCCAGCTAAGTGGCACGAGAAGTTCGCGATGCCGAACGTATCGATGCCGGCATTGTCGATGTCGAGAATATATTCGTCGTGGCTTCTAAGGATCGGAAATAACTCGTCGGCCCATCTGCTGAATGCAGACTTATCGTCCGTCTTTAACTCCATTCGACGTGCACGTTCTCTGAAGCTATCGCCGCCATGGAAGACTATCTTCCGTGCATCGTTCTTGATGGTCTAGAACCGCGGCCATTTCACTTTGGCGATCGTGCTCTGATGGACGTGTCCGAATGGCGCATCGAATCCTTCGATCACAAAGTAGTAGTAGCTCTTCATGTGTTCTTTGCAGGCGACTGAATCTTGTCAGTAATATGGACAGCCGCATCGGTTAGTATAGAAGGATTCTTGGGGGTTCAGATTTACGTGTCGACTCTAGATACAAGATTCAAATTCCTTGTGTTGATACCCTACTGTACTCACATGAGTACTAGTGGTGATGATTGCTCCTTTTTCTTGACAAGATTCAAATTGGAGAAGCCACCATGTCTGCTACCAAAGGGGTATTTTTCACAGCCTTGATGTGGAAGGAGGTCATGTTCAACGGTACCGTTTGTTTCTTGAAATGAACGCTCAGGTGACGCTGTTGGAGTTCCACAACGGCTGAAGCATGCGTTTGCTAATGCTGAACTTCCGTGGCCATCATGAGGAGTAAGCGCCATTTCCATTGCCTGGAGAGCTAGGAAAAAGCCAGGTCACTGACTACGAAGATGTCGTTGCTCGCCTTGGGCGATTGCCTGCTCGCTTCGAGGACGATGAGAAATGAGACTTGGTCGAATGGTTCGAACAGTCCTTGACTGGACAATGTTTTACTTCGTAAAGTGCCAGGTCTATTTTCAGAACTGATTATTTTGAAGCATGACATCTATTCGAAACTATTTCAAGCGAATAACATCCAATTCTTCGAAAAAGAGGTAGCTAAAGATGGAAGAGAAGCTGCTTCGTACCACTAGTGGCAAGATGAACGAAGTTCGAGATGTCCAGAAAGGCATTTGTAGAGCCTTTTGGTACTTTCACGTTTGCTGTCGTATCCGGTAGATGAATGGGGCAGACTCTTGTGGTACCAAGGATCGAGCCATGGCCGGTGAAGAACTGAAGCTGGTATCTCGATGTGTATGCGCAGACAAAATATTTTACAAAGTCGCGAAGAGGAACGCTAGTTCTCAAAAGCGTAGGGTCCATGTGTAACAGTGGTTGAGTTACTCTCGCCGTCTGATTAGCATCTTGGAACTAGTTGAATTTCGTTAAAGATGCTCGGAAAAAGCTTCTTCATGGGGAACATACTATCCAATACCAATTCAAAACGATAAGCTGTCACAATGTTGTCGTCACTGAAGTTACCTCAAGTTTTCCGTGAGGCCGAGTTCGCCTTCGCACGTGACCCCGCGCGAGAGCAAGTGCCACTTCATTCACGCATTCAACCCGCCCTCACCATAAACATCACCACGTCTAAACGCAGCGCGTCGCAGCCCGAAAAGGCATACAGAGCCCAATGGACCCAACAGCCCAGCCACCAGCATGGCGTGCCTATATCCACCTTTACCTCCCCCTACTGACGAGCATCCTCCTCATCCTCTTCGTCGCAAACCCCTTCGCCCACCGCCTCCCCATTGCCGCGAGTGCAATCCCTACATACCTAATCGGCTCTCTCGTATATCCAGCGAACCGACCTCCAACTTCCGAGCAATCGATCCGCTTCACGCGCAAACACGACCTCTATCGCGCCGCTGTACTCTTCACGTATGGCCGCATCCTCGGCACACCGTTCAACCTAGGCTTCTATCTGATGGACTTCGTGATGAGCTACATGACCGGTGCTGTGATCGGCGAGCGCGATGTAGGGCAGCCGCAACGACGGTCGGAGTTCTTCGTGCATGTGCTGTGGACGATTGGAAGCGGGATGCTCTTCATGATAATTCCGCCGACGACGGGCATCCTATGGTCAATGGCAGGCGCGGCGGATAGAGCGATTTGGAGGGCAGCGTATCTTGCGCTGGTGGATGATGTAGTGCGCGTGTTGGCGTATCCGGATGTGAGGAACAGAAAGGCTAAGGGGATCGTGGTGCTTGTGCAGGCTGCGATGATTGCGCTGCTTGTATTTTGGGTGCGGTTTAGAATCGCGATGGCTGATCCAGACTTTCAAATGGGGAAATGACGGCCATGGGCTCATCGTAAAGTCATTATAGAGCTGCCATGGACATTCTCTTAACGAAGTTTCGACGTGTTCAAAAAATAGCGCCGAAGGGCGCAGTGGTGGTGGATAGCTAGACTGGCCCGATATCGGATATCACCGGGGTTTGAAAATACTGAAGCCTCACAATAGCTATGGCCCAAAAACACCAACCTCAACTCATTGAAACCCTGTCCTATCTTCCAAGTTCCGTCAATCGATTCTCGAGCTCTGAAAATGGCTTATGGCAAAGTACGCGGCATCGCAAAGCCGATTGGCGAAATCCCAGCACGCATATACCCCATTGAATCCAATGCGTCCAACACGCGAGCCGCGATTTTGACAGTCCACTACGACTTTACCGTAGGTGATGAGTTAGATGCAGAGTTATCGCAGAAGCTTTTCAATGACTTCAATGAGTAAATACACAAAACTGTCGCGGAGTAAAAATTTCACTAATGATATCACCAGAGAAATTGCAGACGGACGAACATACCCACAAGAAGACACCCTAGACATCTCAGGATACAAAGCATACTTCCAATCCTACGATCTTATCGTTGGTTTCCTTCTCACACAGTCGCAACTGCAAAGCCTAAACCCTTCTTCTACAAAAATACCATCAGATGGACTACCCCTTTCCACGTCCCAACTCTCCACCATCAAGATTGGACATTCAAAATTTCATAACCTCACAACCTCATCCTTGTCGTCCAACACAATCAACCTTCCCAACCCCTCCGACACCTACGCTTTCACCTACTACATCAAGCCCAACTACCCCGGCCGCTCCTCACATCTCTGCAACGCCGGATTCATGGTGCCCCCTTCCTCTCGCGGTCTTGGACTCGGTCGTATAGCCGCGCGTTCTTTTCTGTTCTATGGGCCGGCGTGCGGGTATCGGGGGAGTGTGTTCAATTTGGTGTATGCGAACAATGAGGCGAGCGTGAAGCTTTGGGAACGCTTGGGATTCCAGCATGTTGGACGGATTCCGGAGGCAGGAAGATTGAGGAAGAAAGATGGTGATGGGGGCGAGGAGGAGTATGTGGATGCTTGGGTTGTTTATGGGGATTTTAGGAAGATTGGCGTGAGGGATGAAGCGGGAAAAACGTTGAATTGATACTCTTCTTTCACGGCTTCATCCATGACAGTTTGAAAATTCCCCCCCAACTGTCTGTATATGTGCCACCTAAGAGCACTACAACTCCAAGTGTCCGGTGTCTTTTCGCCATATCGAGCGGTGTCAAACCTTTCCGATTCTGAAGATGTGTTGATGCACCATGCTCTCGCAACTTTCTTGCCAGTGCCGTGTTTCCACTCCTTGCTGCATTATGTAGTGGAGTGTTTCCATCTCTATCCTTAGCGTTCACGTTTGTTCCGTATCCTAGCAATACTTCGATAGTATCGGGGTCGCTGAACGGTGAATTTGCAAGGACATCCAACATTTTCATGAACTCAGTGGGCTTTTGTATGCTCTGGTCTGCATCGTACTCTCCAAGCAGGAGTCTGACCGTGCTCACAAGACCTTGATGGATCGCGGATTCTAAGGCTGAATACCCCTTCCAGTCCCTTCGACACACAGTGGCACCATGCTCAAGCAAAGTACGAATGAGCTCCTCGTCCTTGCTTTCCATAACTTGAGTAAGTGGCGTTTCATTGTTTCTTCCACGGGCGTCAATATCCGCACCGCCAACAAGAAGTGCTTGGACTCCATGAATACGTGTGTTTTTGACTGCAAGGTGAAGCGGTGTGTCGCCAAATTTATCTGGGATTTCCGGCAATGCCCCATGTGCCAGTAGAAGAGGTATAAGCCCTTCGCCTCTGTCGCAAGAAGCGATTGCTCGGTGGAGCGACGTCAGACCACCCGCACCCTGGGCATCAACGTCTGCGCCCGCCCGTAGAAGCATGCGAGCCGACACGGCTTGACCACAATTCACTGCCAGTTGCAAAGGGGTCCAGCCTGATAAGGTTCGTTTGACGTCAGCTTTCCTGTCGATCAGCAATTGGAGAAGGGATACATTTTGGTGTATTGCAGCGCATTTCAGGATAGATCGCTCGTCGTATGATAGACACTCTAAATCTGCTCCCGAATCCAACAATATTCGTACCATCTCGCAAAGAGTTGCTGCTTCGCTGATATGGCGGAAGTTCAAGATCACCCACTGGAGGGCCTTGGTGGGTTTCTTCCGGTACGAGTTCCTACCTCTGAAGCCTGCGTCTGCCAAAGTTTTCAGTGCAACGGTTGTGGCGTGTTGTTTCGTAGCTTCGGAAGCACCTGCATTAAGTGCTTTCTCGATGAGGTAGTCGTAGTACTTGTGGCCAGGGTACGGAGGAAGCGGCTTGTTGATGAAATCTGCGCCGGATAAGAGGCTCGGTGGGTCGGTGTAAGGCTCTGGTACTCGCGAAAGCGTTTCCACGTGGTCGTTGTAGGGGAGGTAGTCATTGCCTATTGGCGTTCCACATGGTACGTTCTTTGCATTGCGTTCTCGTGCCTTGTCGCACTCGATACACTTGCAGGTTTTCAGTGTCACAATGGTGAGATAGTCCTTTGCATATCTTCGGAGATGATTTGGGCATGGACAGAAGATGACCTTTCCCGCTCCAGATTGATTCCCTGGTTTATCTTGTGGTGGAATCGAACGAACACGCTCATTTCCAGTTCTTGACATTTCGACGACCCTTCTCAGGGTACAGTAACGGCAGTAGCAGTCAGAGAATTCCTTGCCTTTCAATCTGTCCCAAAATTGAGACGTCGAGACAGGCTCGCCCTTGTCTAAATCCGGCATGTCTCTCAATATGCGCGTATTCAATTCATTCGCGACGTCAGATTCGTTGTGCAGCTGACATGCCTGAAGAGGCGTGATTCCCATATGGTCCGGAGCGTTGAGCAGAGCACCTGCATTCATCAATTGATGAATGATGGCGGTCGGTGCATTGGCACAAGCAAAGAATATTGGAGAGCGACCACTGATATTCTTCACGTTGATATCATCTGGAGAAAGATGAGGAATCAACGACATACTTGCTTTCAATTGGTCGTAAGAAAGAGCGATGTGCAACGGTGTATCACCAGCACGATTTTGAACATTTGGCTTGACCCCCTTCTCAATCAAGAAGTTGATAAGTTTGACCCTTCCCTTGTATGCGGCATAATGCAGCGCCGAATGCCCGTGGACCGTCACCTCGTTGACGAGCCTAGGCTGCTCGTGAAGAACAAACTCAACAATAGCCCTTGATAAAGCTGCATTGTTGAACTTGCTTGCAACATGGAGCAAACTTAAACGCTGATCATCGAGAAGGTGACTTTCGACCAGAGGAAGCAAATACGATAGCCAGCCTGTGGAATTGCGACGTCTTAGTCCAAGGAGGTAATTCTCCAATTGTTGATGGCTGGCCAAAAAGGCCTTCTCGATCTCCAACACTGTGCTGGCGACCGATTCAGCTTCTTGGATCGTACGTGACTCCAAAGTACCCGGAACGGCATCGGTAGCAGAAACGGCCTGGGATTTCTCGACCGGAACTTCATGCTGGGAGGTAGCGAACCCCAAAACTAATTTTCTTCTGGCCTTTTCTTCGAACAACTGGTGTCGTGGGAGGCTCAGTGACCCACTCGCTTCAACTCGAGGATCCGAAGCCGGAGCCGAAGGTGAAGGTGTTGATCTCGCACGATATACCGGTATTCGACTGGATCTCTGTTGGACGGTTGGTGAAATAGGTTTCTCAGCTGATGGGTCCACCTCAAGCGGCTCTGTCATTGAGAGGCTTCCTGTTGTGGTTACAGTCACAACGTCGCTGACGGTCTTGGCCGTCTCAAAGACGTCATCATCGGAGACTGAGCCTTCATATGAGGAGATATCGTCATCGAGCGCTTCAAAGCAACAGTATCGGCCGTATTGTATGCGATTTGTTTGCTTCATTGGTATTCCTCTGACCAGTTCCTTTGCTGTAGGTCGGCTGTGTGGATCAAGGGCTGTCATAGATTCAATCATCGTGCACAGCGGTTCATCAACATGGCCCGATGAGGCCATCAGTTGGCTAATCCAATGGCTGATGCCATCGTGGTTGAGGAAATAGGCAGCGGAAGATGTTTCAAGAGCTTCGAAGAAGTCGGATTTGCGTTGGAGTGAGAACCCAGAGAGTAGGGTCTGTTGCAGTCAGCAATAATGCACTATTTAGTAGACTAATACGTCTCACCACCATCTCAAGAAAGACACAACCCAATGACCATATATCAGACGATGCATCTCTTAATTCGTGCCGTGCGACCTATAATATGATTAACATTCAAACTAATAACTTGTAGTTGACAAGGCGTACCTCTGGGGCCATGTACAATTTGGTGAACGCTTCTGGAGGACCTGCGGTAATGTCGTTCTCCAAATCAGTCCAGTCAAGCGCAGTTCCAAAGTCAGCTAAGAGAACTGTCTGTCCCTCTACAGTGGGGCAATATAGTCAGTGACATTGATTACACCTGTACCTCACGTAGTAACTTACTAATGAGGATGTTCTGGGGCTTCAAATCTTTATGCCGGCATTTTTGGTCATGTAGGTAGCCTAACGCCGAGCACAAACACCCGACAAAAGACCGCAATAGGACCAGGTCTTCGGAAGTGAGGTCTGGCCTTGTAAGATAGCGATGAAGATCAATGTCTGCCACTGGCTGCATAATAATGCCAATGTATCTTCTATCCGTGTAGGAACCAACAAATTTGACGAGGTGTAGGTGGGAGAGACGCTTCAATTGCTGTATCTCATTCTCGAAAAAGGCCAATACCTTTTTGTTATTAGAAAAGGAACCATTCCTATTGATCTTCTTCCGCTATTAAAATATCAGCTGCAATGCTAGTTACATGGCTGGGTCCAATTTACTCACCGCATAATCTTCAAGGGTCAGCTTGTGTTGCACTTTGTCCACTACACTGAAGCCACCCGAACCGAGCTTCGTTATGACGTTAAAGAAGGCATCTGCACTGCTATCTTGAACCGATCAGCCACATATCAATTGAACGCGAGAAGTTGTCGACTGACCGAGATGGCGATGGCGTCCACCTTGCACAAGATCAGCTGATCTTGGACTCAGCACGTAATCTTGCTTGCTGAGAAAGTTGTGCCGTGCACCGCTTGTACCAACACAACTTGGAATCGTCTTCTCATCGTAAGGGAAATGGATGTCTTTGAAACCTTCAAAAACAAACCTTTCCATAACTCTGACCTCGCCAATGAGACGTAGTACCAAATATGTCCTTGGTCGCTCACCCCACGTACATTTCCCAACTGCATTCAACAGAATGGAAAGATGCACAAAGAAATCTTCCGAATAGCGCTTGCTAACCCCCATATTTTGTGTCGTGGCGCGGGCTAATAGTTTCGTGAACTCGTCCTCAAAAACGTTGGTAGACATATGTGTTGTCGATGATGATGGTAGAGTCTCCGCCCCTCGCTCCCCCATATTTGCGAGTATCGGACCTGAGAACCTGGTATGGAATGACGGTAATAGGGATGAGGTTGGTGTTGTCGGTGAGGTCGTATTATCACCTTCGTGCTGGGACGCAGGTTGTTCCGTTAGCGATGTGATGTACTCTAGGCGTACTGTTGCTTGTCGTTGCAGATGCATTGACGTGTCGTGCATGCTTTTCATCTCATCGAATATCTGAGTTTGCTCTTCGTCCTTGGGAACCTCTGCCTTGCTGCTCAATTGCACAAGTACGTGTTCAATCGCCTTGTGAAGTCCATCCATTTGGGCCTTGAGGCCTTGAACACTCACGTTGTCTCGATCAGATATTTGGAGTTGTTTCCACCTGAAATATGACATTAGTGCAAATATTCTGAATTGAAAGGAGAAACGGGACTCACATCGTGAGGCATTGGAACCCTAATTGAATAGAACCTCTGTGGTCTTGCAATCTTTGTTTCAACGCATCAATATCCTGCGAGCGACGATCAAGACGCCATTGTAAATATGCCTGCTTGATGGCACCCTGCCGCGTTTGAAGCCCTAGTTTGAGAAGGATCTCGAGTAGTGTCTGCGCCTCTCTCGAACATCTTTCGAGAGAGCGCTTGAGAGGACCGATCAGAGCCGGACCACCGTCTTCTTGGATGCTCTGAAATACGTCGATAAAGCGGGGAGCGTCGAGTATGCTGTTGATGTTGCTAACCAAGTCGTATATGACTTCTAGATCGGCGTGGAGTTCCTGTAATGTGTGATGTACAGTTTTTCCGTCTCGAATAGCCTTTCCTAGGGCAATAACGACAGGCCCGAGAATCTGAGCGACTTGAAGGCTCAACCCGGCAATGGATACAGGATCGCCCATATCGTCTCTAACATAGAGGTGGGTGTATGGAAAAAGTGGATGGAAGATGTAGGGCTAGGCAGCAACGGAGAGGTTCTGACCGAATACCCATCTATACATAAATAGCATAAGCGCCTGGTTGCTGATGCTTCACTCTGTGAGGGGGCCACGAAGGATTCTCATAGGCGTTTCCCCGCTTTTGCCATTTTCGTCTCGCACAAACCCAATATCTTCTCCACGCTGAATGGCTGCTGCAACGAATGATTATGCATGTCGATATGAGGTTTGGGGGTCAAGATAGCGGGATGAACCACAGGAGGCGCAAGGCTGAGGTGAAAGTAGGTACCGTAACATAGTGCACCAAGAAATGGCTCCAGTAGATCGGGTTATCAGTGCAGAAGACCTTTATTGATCCAAATTCCGGCTTCAACTCGTATCACGACGAGTATATACTATTTGTTGAGTGAAGCGACGACGTGTTAGAACATTTTCCAAACAGCATTTCGATCGGATCAGATCAGATTTCCCCACATTCACGGATAATTGCCAGTTTTCTCACCGGTTTGTACGAAACTCAATGCGGGCCCAGGGCTACGTGTTCCCTCGCCTGACCCTGGAGCGCTTTCACCGGTCGCGATTGAACCCCGCATTTCCTTCGAGCTCGGTGGAACTGTTGTGGAGTGGATATCACATCAACATCACAGTCGAGTGTCGCTCGGAGGCGGGCATTTCGATAAACAAAGAGATGAGATTCCGTCTGATCTCTGACCAGGTTGGTGGTTCTGTCTGGTTGGTGGTGACTAGCACCCGCTACTACTACAACCATATATGACCTAGCGCCCGGGCTGAGTCACGCGAAGCCACACCCAAAGCCACACCCCGAGCGTTGCTCTACGCTAGGCTGAACACGTCACTCCACCACAGAACCTATCAACAACCATGTACCGGCGTCAGTTTGCGATCAATTAAATCGGTGGGTATCACTGCTATTTCTGCGGCGAGAAGCTCCTCACAAAGCGCAAAGGCAAACTAAGCCAGCCAATCGCAGTAGCGAGACCCCTCGGGCAGGCCCTTGACTTATATAGCCGAACATCTACCATTGTAGCAATCCAAGAGCATGAAACGAAAATGTGCTAGTGTAGCTGTGAAAATATGTGTCAAAAGCAAACCTATAGTATCCTTGATACTTTAAAGTAGCATTGGCTCAATGAAGTTTTCAACAAAGCAAAGGTGGTCAATTTCGAAAGGTACCCTTAGAATTACACAACCATCTGCTAACAACCAATCTCCTCGATGATACACATACACAAACGCCACCTCTCCATCTACACAGGCATCTTCGCCTGTACCCTAAATGGATGCGCCTCAGTATTATACACCCACTGATTCACATTCCCGCCCTTCCCCACACCGTCGGGCGCATACTCCACATCCCACTCCCCCTTCTTCTCCTCGGGTGCTTGAATCAAATACTGGTACTTCAGCACCTCGGCCAAGAAGTAACTTGCCATGAAGTCCTGCGTCCCGCCACCCGACGGATCCAGCACATTAAGTATCGACGAGAACCCCGAGCCCACGCGCTCTGTGCGGTTCTGCGCCAGCGTGTACGCCCATGCTACATCGCGCCAGTACTGGTTCCCGGTGACTTGGTACGCGTAGTACCAGCTCTCGACAGCTTCGGGGGCTTGGCCGTTGAAGAAGGCGGAATTGTCGTTGATGAACCAGCCGGCTTTTTCGTAGAGTTCGGTCTGGTTGGCGAATTCGGGCTGGCTGAGTTCTGTGGTGTTCCAGGAGTAGACGATGGGGCCGATGCCGGAAGCGGCATAACGATACCCATTTGCGCAGAATTCGGAGAACTCTAAACCGTACTTGAGGTATTCTGGTTTGTCCAAGGTGGTGGAGCCCAGAATGAAGGATCCGCCGATGAAACAGGCGAGTTGCTCGGAGTAGTTTTGCACGGCGCGGCCGGAGAAGGAACCCGCCATTGTGAGGTCCGGGCGAGACGACGGTGAGGAGAGGAGGTGTGCGATTGTGGAGTCGGCGGCTTCGGTGAAGCGTTCAGCGTAGAGAGCGTATTTTTCAGGGTCGTAGGCGTACATTTTGATAAGGTACTACTGATGTTAGTACATTGGTAAGAGGCCATACACATCATACACACCTCGTAAGCTGAATCGTTACCAGATGTCCATCCACCGTACGCATCGAGAATCTTGCCAGTCTCGGTGCTGAAGTTTCCGCCCGTGAGACCTGGCCAGACTTCCTCGCTCGGCTTTAAGAAGTAGTCCATCGCTTTTTGGGCAAGGTTGCCGTACTCCGGATTGCCACTCAAATCGGACAGATGCTGCCATTCGAGCACCAAGGTTCCCAACTCGGCCAGTCCAGCAGACCATGTCCCATCTTGCATCCTGTACCTCGGTGCAAAGGTCTGGTTATTGATGAAGACGTTGTTGACCGGGATCCCTGATGTCGTATTGAAAGCGAACTTGAGCGTGTCCGCGAGGGTTACGCATTGCTTCAACAAGGAATCCACCTTTCCTTCATCCATCTCCAGATGATCAAACGGTCCCTTGAGCAAATCGTACCCGGAAAGTAGGCCACCAACATAACGGATGTTTGTCTCGAAAAGACTAACGCTCAAGCTCGCACCAGGTCGCGTGACTTGCGTGAAGTCAATAGTCGGCACGAAGTCGAGGATCTGATTGACAATGTCTGTTTGCTCCATGATGATAGCCGTACTGAGCGCATCAATAGCAGCTACACCCCAGCCATTCCGCGAATTGGTGAACGTGTTGGTGACGGGCCGCAAGTCATCATTGGGGAAGGCGTAGGTGTAGTACCCGTTCCAGGCAAAGCGGAACATCTCGACTACTGCTTCTGAACGACGGGTCTGATTGGAGTCGAAGCCAGTGTAATCGTAACCGCGACCTGTTTGGCTTGGATAGGTGTTATTCGGGTAGGGCGTACCATCGCGGACATTGAGGGGAGATGGTATTGCCAACGCAGAAAACGCAAGAGCAGCGCTCGTTAACAATTTTTGCGTGAAACGGACCATTCTGCCAGTGTATCTCCAGCTCTTTCTAGCGCCACGACGAGCTCGAGTAAGGGAAGTTACCCAGGCTTTATACCTCCTCCCACCTTGCCCGCGAGATTCCGTTGAGCCAACCACATCCTTTTAACGTTTGCATGGGGGTACCTGCTGTGCAGCGCGTTGGGCACAGCATGTATATTACAATCTCTAGTGCATCGGGACGACAGGAACAGGTATGCTATATGCTGATCATAAAGAGGCTAGACCTAATTAGGATGGTGACGAGAGGTTGCTGAGAAACAGACATGCGGTTCTTGGTGCGTGGATTGCGCAACGACCATGAGACGGGAACACGGAAAACTAATGACGATGCTTCTGCGTCTGCGGTGCGGTGATGAGAGTGGTATCAAATGGTGTTGAGGGATGAAGTGGGCCTGCCGTGTCTCGTACGTGTTCCCCATGTCAGCCAAGGAAGAAGCCGTTCCCGTTGCCGTTGTCGGGGAATTCTCTCGTCTTGTTATCACCTCACCGTAATTCATCCGACAAGTCCAATATGAGGTCATCTCATCTCGTAACTATAAACTTTGATGTTATTAGTTCGGGGCGTCTAGGACCTCATCGATCGTGCGCAAGCTGCCGCCGCCTCTTCTTTTCAACCCCTCCATCGTGACTCGTTTACGATCAGTTCGATTCTTCGTATGTGTGGATCTTAGCTTCCTCTTCCGCCATAAAATGATCCTTGGCTGTTCCTCAGGTTACATTGCGAGCCGTCAGCATGCGGGGAAAGGAAACAATAATCGCCCAAGGTTGTGAGGTTGCAGCGAATGATAGCGATGGCAGGGATCCCAGTCACGACGACGATCAGATCACTTGCAGGAAAGGATGCGAGATAGCGAGATAGCTACCCAGCATGGCAAAGCTACAAAATCATCCCATGGCCGCTGAGTAAAAATGGGCTTGTCGCTTTCCTTCCTTTCAATCCCCAGGTACAATAATGAGGCTGAGGCTTCTGGGCATTTTGGCGAGCGTTGCGTCGGTCACTGTTACTGCGCTGCAACCTTTACCTCCTGTGCAATGGGAGAGGGCGAATACATCATCTAGCGTGTTCTCGCTGGCCAACGCACCCAAGACAATCTATATCGACAAAGTCTTCGCTGATGTCGCCGACAAGAATGGCCTAACCCTCATTCCGCCGACGGCATACGAGTTCGCGGAGACGTTCCGACAGGATCTCTCGCAGCTATTTGGCAGCAACTGGACCTTGGAAAAAGTCGACGCAACGCCCAGCTCCGGCCTCTATCTTCGCGCATTTCAGAACAGCTCGGCGAGTCCACCGACATATGAAAATGGCGATGCGACGGAAGAAGCGTATGAGCTGGAAGTCAATAGCGAGCGTGTGACCATCGGCGGCACTGGCGCAAGGGGAATGTTCTGGGGCACGCGAACACTGCTTCAACAGCTTTCGATTGCGAATGGGTCGCCTTTACCGCAAGGAAGAACTGTTGATGCACCTGCGTATGCGACGCGTGGGTACATGCTCGATGCGGGACGAAAATGGTACACGGGTGAGTTCCTGAAAGAGCTATGCACCTACGCATCCTTCTTCAAGATGTCCGAATTTCATTATCACTCGAGCGACAACTATCCGCTGAACCGCGGACACAATGAGACATGGAACAAAGTCTTCTCCCACTTCTCGCTCTTTCCCGAGAATAAGGAACTTCAAGGCATTGTCCAACGTCCGAACGAAACACTTTCAAGGAAGGAGTTTGAAGACTTCCAAAAGCACTGCGCTCAGCGTGGTGTTACCGTCATCCCAGAGATTGAAGCTCCAGGCCACTGTCTCTCCATCACCAAGTGGAAGCCTGAGCTCGCACTCCCGAAGAAGGATCTGCTGAACCTTACTCATCCTGACGCTATTCCGACTGTAAAAGCCATTTGGTCCGAATTCCTGCCTTGGTTCCAGACCAAAGAAGTTCACATCGGTGCTGATGAATACGACGCGAAACTGGCCGACGTGTACATCAACTTCGTCAACAACATGTCCGACTTTGTCAAATCAACATCAGGCAAACGAATCCGTATATGGGGAACCAACGAGCCGTCCAACAACTTCACCATCAACCAGGACATTGTGATCCAGCACTGGCAGTATGGCGAGTCAGACCCAGTGCAGCTGCATAAAGACAACTACTCCATCATCAACTCGGAGGATTGGTGGGCATACATGAGTCTCAAGAACGATCACACGCCGATCTTGCCAGCCCCGTACCCCCAATTCTACAACGTCACACGAACTATGAACTTCGCCAACACCGACGGATGGCAATGGAACCCCGCGCTATTCAACCCAGTAAACAAGACCATGCAGCTTGAGCCAGGAGCGAAAGGAAACAAGGGCGCTATTCTAGCTGCCTGGAACGACAACGGTGCAGACGCTACAACGCAGCTCGAAGCCTACTACGCGATGAAGGACGGCATCCCAGTCGTAGCAGCAAGAGCTTGGTCTGGCGCCCGTGGCGTCAACATCAGCGCCGCCGACCTCGAAGCCACGCTCTCGCACCTCACCCCAAAAGCCCCAGGACAGAACCTCGACCGCCGCCTGCCGAACTCGCAGCAACCTTCCACCAACAAGCCTCTCTTCCAATGGGCACGCCCATCTAGCAATCTTGTCGATGTAACACTGGGCAAGGGCTCCTATGGCCCACCTTACACTCTAACTTTGAACGTGTCTTCCAGTTTCATCCTTAGCGGACCGGATACCTCGCTCTCCTTCGAAGTCATTTCTTCAAACTTGACGCGCAATGCGAACTCCACACTCGTATTCACCACCTCCGACAACTTTCCCTACCCATTGCGCTCGACCGCGGAAAGCGACGGCCATGACCCTGGCCATCCAGGTCGTATCTGGGTCAACGCGTCCACTTCCTCGCACGAACAAGTACCCATTGGTCTCCCCGCTACGATCCGCATCGAAACCGATGTAGTCAATGGGAGCAGAGTATGGGTGGAGAACCAGTACAAGGGACGCTTTGAAGTGTTTGTCTTTGGGGGGAGGAATACGCAGTTCAGTTGGAGTCAGATGGCACTGGTTGCACCGTTGGAGAAGGTCACTGGGGGTTTGGATAGTCTGGTTTTGGAGGCCGGGATTGGCGGCAAGGGCGAGAATCACACCGTTTCTCCGACATCGATACCACCGCCGGTGAATGGTGCAGAGAGACATTTTGGGAGTGTGTGTGCGATGATGGTGGCTGTGGGTCTCGCACTCGTGATGGCGGTGATATGAGATATCCCGTAAAGATTATGCATAGCAATTGACTATCTATCATGCCAACTTTGATATCGGGCATGTCCGCGTTATCGTCAACAGACGGCGGGATCCGACATCCGCACGCGATGCTCCAAGCTATACCGGATGAGGAAGGTGGGGTGTATCTCACAGAGTAGTGGGGCAAGAGCTCAATCTATCTCAACCCCCGCCAAACAACTCCCACTTCACTTCGCCTCCTTACACCACATAAATTCACCAACATATCGCCCAACTCCCCAAAACAAGACTCAATTCCTCCCAATCACCCTTCTCCGCCACCGTCCTTACATCCCCATCTACCCGCCACAATGCCAACCGTAGACGTCCACACGCACATCTACCCCCCCTCCTACATAACCCTCCTCCGCAGCCGCACCACAGTCCCCTACATCCGCTCCTTCCCCAGCTCCCCCAGCAGCCCCGACTCCGACCGCCTCATAATCCTCCCAGGCGAAGACTCGCCCTCGACGCCCTCAACCTCTCGCGGCCGCCCCATCGGCCCCGAATACTCCTCCCTCGCTCACAAAATCGCCTTCATGGACACGCACCACATAGACAAAAGCGTAATCTCGCTCGCGAACCCCTGGCTCGACTTCCTCCCCGCCCGCGAAGCGGGCTCCGCCGCGCGGAGCATAAACGACGAGGTCGACGCGCTGTGTGCCGAGTATCCAGGGCGGTTATACGCGTTCGGCACGCTGCCGCTCAGTGCGGATACCGCGACTATAGTCGGCGAGGTGGAGAGGTTGAAGGGGCTGCGGTATATGCGCGGGGTGATCATGGGGACGTCGGGACTCGGGCAGGGCCTCGATGACCCGGCGTTAGATCCCGTGTATGCTGCGCTGGAGAGGACGGGACAGGTGATATTCCTGCATCCGCATTACGGGTTGCCGGCGGAGGTTTATGGGCCCAGGGGCGGTGAGTACGGACACGTTCTCCCTCTCGCCATGGGGTTCCCGCTTGAGACCACCATTGCTGTTTCGAGGATGCTGCTGAGTGGTGTGTGGGATCGGTTTAGGGGGTTGGATGTGTTGCTTGCGCATTCGGGGGGCACGTTGCCGTTTCTTGCGGGGAGGTTGGAGAGCTGTATATTGCATGATGGACATCTTAAGAAAGAGGGGAGGACGGAGGGGAGGAGAGGTGTGTGGGATGTTTTGAGGACGAATATTTATCTTGACGCGGTGGTTTATTCGGAGGTGGGGTTGAAGGCCGCGGTGGATGCTAGTGGGGCGGATCGATTGCTTTTCGGTCAGTTCTTGTCCTCTCCCCCACTTTCCTTCGCAGGTTTTCTCCTGTCAGAGGTCGGAGATTCTGGGTCTGTGATGTGCTAACGGATGGTGGAAACAGGCACCGATCACCCTTTCTTCCCGCCCCTAGAGGAAGATGCGAAGGAATGGCACAGCGTGAATGCAAATTATACAGCGATATCGAAGGCGTTTGAGGGAAATGATGAAGCTGCAAAGGCTGTATTGGGGGGTAACGCGATGCGGATATTGCGATTGGATTGAGCAGGATGAGAAGACGAATAGGTAGATACCCATTGCATCTCAGCGAGCATAAACATCGTCATTTCAAGGACGTATTGCGCAGGTCGAGTGGCCAGTTGGTTCACCGACAGAAAAAGACGAAGGACAGAATTGTTGTCAATATTGCCAAACATGCACTAATTAAACAAGGCAGCGGAGCCTACAATATACCAAGCTTACCCTATCAGTATAAGGAAAACTGATACAACAAACAATGATATCCCAGAACCATATCTATCGAAGACCCTCCATACCTAACCTCAGCACACCACCTCCTACACCCTTCATCTACCACAACGCAGCATCCTTATCAAACCGCACCAACTCCTTCCCAGCATCCTCAACATCCTTCCTCGCCTTCATCCTCATATAAAAGATCGGACAATCGCGACTCGCACAGATAACCTCGCAATGCAGACTGCCCTGACACCTCTGACACTGCGTCCAGAGCCTCGCGAACCGGACCTCTAACTCACTGACCTTAGTCAACGTCTTGTGGTAAAGCTCACCAATACGAGGACGACAGTTTTCGCAGACGGCGCCTTCTTTCTCCACGGCGCTGACGAGCGGCTTCTTGCAACCCATGCACGTTTGCGTCTTCTTCGTAAACTTCATTAGCCCGCCCATGGTCGGCACGGCCACTGAAATCGCTCGCGTATGCTCTCCCGTGAGTAAGGAAGCGGCCTTTTTCTCGCCAACGACGGGCTCGAAGATGCGGCCTAGGGGCTTGGCGAGTTGGTTGTCGAGGTAGTATTTCGTGTCGATGGGGATGTTGTTTTCGAGGACATAAATGGGGTCTTCCGACTTCTCGTAGTTTTTGGACTTGGCGGTGCCTTTGACGATGACATAGGCGACACGGTCACCGAGACCAGGTGCTGAGCCTGGGTCGCGCTTCTTCATGCGCTCGGCGAGCTCGACATGGGCTTGTTTGGCTGTGTAGCCGCCTTCGCCTTTGTCGTTTTCTTGCTTAGTGAGGGCTTTGGTTATGACGAGGTTAGACATGTCGATTTTGTTCTGCAGGAGATCGGATATGGTATCTTTAACGAATCTGACCCTTGTTAGTTCTGGAACTCCAGATAATTGGTGCAACTTACTCTTGGGCTCCTTCCGGGTCTTTGTCGATGAGCAACATGCGCAACGACGTCTCGATGACCGTCTGCACAAGCCGACAGTTGTCACGACGCACCGTCTCGATTCCCTTCGTATCCATCTTGTCATACTTGTGCGGGTTCGTCCAGTACAGTCCAGCGTATCGCTTCTTGTTGATGAGAAGGTACGGGTAATAGACTTTTTCGAACTCAAGTTTGATAGGCTTGATGAACTTGCCCGAGACGTAGTCAGCGGCTTCCTCGCCGAGCTTCATCGCTTCAGCGAGGTCTTCGGTGCCAAACTTCACCATGACAGAATCCGTGTCACCGTAGATGACCTCCGCGTCATGGCTGTATCCATTGGCGATATTGTACTTCGCTTCGACCTCCGCTTTTGTCCTTTCAATCATCTGTCGACCGAAACTAGTTGTACTACTAGCGATGGCGAGACAAGGAAGCTTTCCATTAGTTGCACCAGTGAGACCGTACACGGAATTTGCGCTGACCTTCAGAGCAAGCTGACGGCCGTTGAGCACGGCCTTCTTGAATGGATCGGTCTCAACAGCGAGGTCCTTCTTCGCGCGCTTACGAGCACCTAGCAGCTCCTCGAGAATTTCAGTCAAGAGTCCCTTGCGAACTTTGGCCGTACAGAAAAGATCTCCGTTTGGCGTCTGGATGTAGTCTTCGTCCTTCTTCATTTTGAGCTTCTCGACAGTCTCCTTGTTGAGCCAGGTAGTGTAGCAGAGGTTGTGCGCCTGCATGATACTGGGATATAGCGACGCAAAATCGAGTGTGGCAATGGGCATCTTGTAGTAGCCCCGATTTGGTTCGATGACGGTGGCACCTTCGTACTGGTCATTCGAGTCGCCTTGATTGGGTTTGGGAAGATCGGGAATGAGAAGGTTGTGCTCCAGGGCCTTTCGAAAGAGTTGACTGATGAACCGGACCTCCTGACCTCGACTTAGCAGATAAGTAAACGGCACGCCCGTCACCCTAGCCATCTCGGTGTAGTTGACCAGACACATGAGCTTGTCAAGCAGCCGCTGGGGGAGGTATGCGTCCTTCAAACAGTAGACTGCCAGCCTTCGTCGCGAATTTGCATCGCCGTTGTAGAGCTCGGTGATCATGCTGTGATGCACATCCTCCTTCTGCTCCTTGAGGAAATGAGCGCATACGGCATTGAGCGTGTAACTCCGCAATTGGTAGTCGCGTTGAACGAGCTGCAGCATGTCTAGCTGTAGCCGGCCATTAGTGTTTGTGGTTTTGGTGTCTCGACTTCCCAGCTGTTTGCTAGAGAATTTTGAACTGTCCACAAAGGTGGGCTGGTTCTTCAGTCGCGTCCAGTAATTGAAGCCTTTGGCCCCAAGGTGCTTTGCACGATTGATGAGATACGGGAAATCGAAGCCCGAAGTGTTGTAACCAATGATGACATCTGGATCAGCCTCTTCTAAGAAGTCTCGCCACTTTAGGAGCATCTCGCGTTCGTCGCTGAAAGAGAAGATCTGAGTGGCGGCGATGGGATTCACCGTGTCCTGGCAGAAGACATTGCGGATGAAGGGCTTGTCTTCTCCGTATCGCGTGACGACATTCGCGATCTGGATGACGGGGTCAACTTCAGCTTCCGGGAAGATACCTTTGCGACCAGCGCACTCAATATCCATGGACAAGATGCGCAGAGGTGCCATCTTGGACCACTCTCCCTCAGCGGCATGTGCGATGAGATCCGAATAGTGTATTGAGCCCTCAATCTGGCAGTTGGAATGGCGGTCGCGCTGCTGTATCATCTTCCATTTACCGGCTGGTGCCTCGACCCACGACATGCCGGCAATTTTAGTATCAATCATGAAGCGTAGCACGTAGATGATGTTGTCGAATGTGAAGATACCGCCTTCACGGAACACCCACATCTGCTTCCAGTTGGCATCTCCCTCTTGCACGAGTTTCCGCACGCGGTTGGTGAATTTGTGCTCGTTTAGGGTGATCTTGAGGTACGGACTCTTCTGGTTTCCCTGGAACCGCAAGATGTTTTCTCGCATTGTCATCTGGACTGAGTGTATGATGGGCGAGTGCGAGTGGAAGGCCTTTTGGCACTCGATCTCGAGGTAGTTTTTGAAGGCAGCGCAGTCGTTCTTCTGGAAGCCCGCGGGCGCGGCGACGTAGAAGTAGTGGAGGAAGCCGGTGACATGAAGCAGTACCGAGTGGCCGTCCTATATACGAGTCAGCTGTGGATCTGTGTTGGGTGCTTTCATCTCACCTCAGTCACGCCAAACAGCTTGACGGTTGCCTTTCCGCCATGCAAGACGCCCTCTTCAGCCTCAATCTGCTGGAACGTCAAGCTATGTGTCATCTCGTCGAAGTGCTCGGACAGCGGCGGCCGCCTCCACTGCTGGTCCCTCTCTGCGTTCTTGTGCTTCAGCGTCTCGATGTCCTGCGACATCTTCTCCAGCACCTCCTCTTCGAAGCGGCTCTTGGGCTGCTGGCTGCCATTGAACGAGCCATTCGCCTTCATCGCAGGCGGCTTGCCTGTCGCATTGGGGGCATGATCGAGCTTGAGCTTCTTTGCTGAGCGGGGCGACGCCTGCACGTTCGCGCGGGTGCTGGTGGCTTCGGCGAGTGCACGCTTGTGCGGGGGTTTGACGGCGCCTGGCATTGTGAAGCACTCCAATGTAGTAGAGAGGGGGGAACGGCGATGGGATGGGAGTGGGAGGATATTCGACGTGTCGAGGCAATGGCGTGAGAGAGTAGAGGTCGAAGGTGACTTGCCTGATGTCAGAACGCGCGCGCGCTTTCTCGCGTCTCGGCCCGTGCCAACCCGGTTACGTGATAAATGGGCAGCGCCACCACCAGCCACACCTCTCCTCCACGTGCCCCTCACCTCGAGCAATACGAAACCCCACCTTCCTCGCCATGCATGGATACGTGGTGCTTCACTCGTGATAGTTACGTCTAACGAGTGGTGGGTGTCATAACAAGGCCCCTACTCGTGTCTAAACTACGGACAAGCGCCCCATACTACCACCCGCTGGCGTATGCTGGCTGCGGAACGAACCGTTTAAGTAATATCGCGCTCTAGCTTCTACCTCCCTTAGTGACTCACAGTGCTTCATCCGACCTTGCATTGCTATCTACTTCATCGTCCATCCCTCAGCATGGCCACCACCAACACCGAGCCACTCATCGAGCAAGTAACCAGCGCCGAAGACTTCACCCACATCTTTTCCTGCATCAGCGAAGCCTTTGGTCGTCAAGCCCGCGATGCCCTGTGGATGGTACTCAATCCCGACTGGGAAGATGAAAAGGGACAAGAGAAGGGAGCCGCGGATCTCGTGAAGCGCTGGAACGCAGTGAAAACAAACAAGAACGGACTGCCCAACACCGTGTTCCTCAAAGCCACGCTGCCGGACTCCGCAGATGAAAGCAAGAGGAAGATCGTGGGTATGGCGATATGGGAACAATGCTCCTTCGTTGACGGCTATGGTATCCAACCTAGCGAGGATTTGGGTGACGCTTTGAATGGTCTTGATCCAAATGAGGCACGTTTCGCTAGCCAAATGTTCCGCTCGTTATGGAAGCGCCGTATTGAGTACACCAAGGAAAAGTCGACTGCCGACCCGCCAGCTATCTTCGTATTGGACATGTGCTGTGTCCACCCGTCCTTCCAGCGTCGGGGAATTGCTCAAAAGCTGGTACAGTGGGGACTTGGTGAAGCGAAGAGACGAGGGGGCTTAGAGTGTACGACTGAGGCGTCGAGCATGGGAAGAGGAGCTTACGTCAAACTAGCATTTCGAGACGAAGGCGTCGGTGATATCGTCTATGATGTTGACGGGGAGTTCAAGGATCGTGATAAGCCGCCGAACGTGTTCCTACGTACAGGAATAATTCCTTGGCAGGAATCGTAACCTTGGTTTGCTTCTGAGTGTGCTCTCCCCTGTTCCTGCTAAGTAATAGCATATTGAGAATTGATAACTGCAGCTCTACTCACCTTCTTCTCCGCATCTTCGTCAATGGTTCCAACTCTGCCGCTTGCTCGTGTAGGATCTCGCGATTGTCAAGATCCCCAACATCTCTAGGGTCTAGGCTCCTCATCCATGGCAGACTCAGGGATGCACATCAAGCACAGGGATTGCCGTTGTCGCAGTTTTCCAAAGCCGTTATCCACCTTCGACAGGGCCATAAGCGTTCCCCTCGCTACGATTGGCTGCTCTTCATCCAGGTCCATGTTCAAGGCCAACTCGGGTTTACCATCATCACCTCGGGTGGGTCC
Source organism: Byssothecium circinans (assembly GCA_010015675.1). Taxonomy (NCBI): domain Eukaryota; kingdom Fungi; phylum Ascomycota; class Dothideomycetes; order Pleosporales; family Massarinaceae; genus Byssothecium; species Byssothecium circinans. Next base: position 24,523 of record ML977058.1, on the reverse strand, counting down.
CGCTTTTCGCTGCGAAGAGGAGTCGAGCGTGTCGGTGACTATGCTCTTTACCTACGTTCTGCGCCCTGTCTATCAGCAGCATCCATTCACAAGCCATCATCCTTTCCCGAGAATTCGCCTCGTCCACCCCCCGGATACTCTTTACAGAAACAGCCCGAGTGAAAAGACTCATCGTTTTGAATTCACGTCATAAAGCCATGCTCCACCGCGCTGGTTCCATCCTTTCCGCACCCTTCAATGGTCGAAGTGCCCTTAGTCACTTTGTACAGCTGTTTGTGTGTGCGCTTCATCGTTAGCCTTTGTTAGCTACGAGGGCGCGCTAGCTCAACCCCTAATGATCTCCACCACGCGTGACAGGCTGTCTCTCCTCATGAGATTGAAAGTACTGCGCGCGGATAGGTGCCTTCCGTAAGAACGTTTCGAGAGTCCCTGGAGGATCGCAAGTGAGCTCAATTCCTGGTGCTAGTTCACCACTCACTGAGTTAGGGAGTGTATGCCTGCTATTTTCATACACCAACATCAATGAGTTGTTGGTCTTAGGTTTTTTTTTTTTTTAAATTAAATTTCCAAATAAAAATTTAATTTTTTTGGTATTTTTATTTTTTTGGGTTTTTTGAAACTGATACCGAGGACTTTGGCCCCCAAATATTATCCTTTCTGAGTTGTATCATTATCATTGGTCTTCTCCGTTCCAACAAACATGGCTCTCTGTGAGTCGCTCAAGTTGTGCGTCGCACCTGAAGTTTAACAGTGGAATTGAAACTGGTTTTATTTCTTTTGCGTATGCACGGTGTAGCTGTTCCGCAGTGGTCGGCTCTATGGGCGCGAGTCTGACCCACACTTCGCTTCTCCCCCACAATGCTCAGCATAATTTTTCCAGGCCTCGGGATAAAAGGTCGACGACGTCCTCGAGACTCTGTGTGTAAGCGTACAGTATGGACCGTTCCATGAAGCATCAAAGTCCACATTAGTATCCATCGCCGATTGGCTGCATCATCTTAAGCCGGCATTGTGCCGCAGCTAACGTCCGTTCCTCCTTGCCACCCCAGATTTCGTTCGCATCCCGGACTTTCCCCAGATTGTCAGGTCATCGTTCCCCATCGTCACGATCGCGCAGCTACAGGGAGTGCGGTTGAATGCTCTTCGCCCCTACCCCCGCAATCGATACACCACAAAACCTCGTTTAGCAACCGCAGCCATGGTGTACAACTGCCGATGGGAGCTACCTTAGTTGGTAGAAGGGTGTCTTGCACGGAAACGGCCATGTTGATCCGCTCCGAGGCTGGAGACAAGGCAGATGTTGGCCTGAATGCCCTGCACGTTGCGCGGGGCTCGGATTCTCGGTGCAATATTGTATTCTTGATGGCGTTCCTAGGAGGCTCGTACTTACCGAGTCCCATCAAGAACGGACGAAGTGGACTAAAACCGTGGTGCTCAAGATCGGCGTGAACTGGATATAAAACCGGGAGATGGGCGCTCATATTAAAGGGTGTCCGGTCTTCAGCTTTGCTTTTCATCGACAAGCTCAAGATGGTGCATTCCACGGCATTGGCATTGTTTGCGCTGGCGGCGACTTCGAACGCCCAGTTTGGATACAAGCATACACAATACGAGACGAGCCCGCCTGTGTATCCTTCACGTAAGCAACCTTATTCGCACGTCGGCTTGCCGTCGCATGCGAGTATTCAAGAATCGAGACTGACGAACATTAGCAAATATTACGGGTACCGGAGGATGGGATGCCGCGTTGGAGAAGTCGCGAGCTTTCCTTGCGCAATTATCCCTCGAGGAGAAGTCGCAGATGGTCACAGGTAAGAACAGTCCAGTACATATTCGAAACAGCAGCACAACGAACCTTCACTTCACATCTGATATGGGCTGACATGAAGAACATGGCTAACATCATGTCAAAGGTACATTCGGGCCGTGTGTAGGAAACATTGCACCCATTCCCCGCCTGAACTTCAGTGGGCTCTGTCTTCACGTAAGAAGACCGCTACACGAACTGCGTGTGATTAGACATACACTGACTTCGTACTTTAATCTTGTAGGACGGCCCGCTCGCCATTCGCCAGGCCGTGTACGCCAGCGTCTTTCCAGCCCAGCTCTCTACCGCTGCGTCCTGGGACCGTGAGCTCACTCGGGCACGTGGGGTTCAAATTGCCCAGGAATTCAAAGGCAAAGGATCACAAGTAATCCTTGGCCCCGTCATCGGTCCTTTAGGCCGGTCTCCCTACGGTGGGAGAAATTGGGAAGGTTTCTCACCGGATGCTTATCTTTCTGGTGTCCTTGTCGAAGAGACCGTCCAGGGAATGCAGTCCGTTGGTGTCCAAGCATGCACCAAGCACTTCATTGGAAACGAGCAAGAGATACAGCGCAACCCGAGCAGAGTCAAAGGCACCACCGTTGAAGCCATCTCTTCCAACATCGACGATAAGACTATGCATGAAACCTATCTCTGGCCCTTTGCTAACGCCGTACACGCCGGCACGGCATCCATCATGTGCGCATACAACCGTCTCAATGGCTCTTACGCATGTCAAAACAGTAAGATCCTGAACGGGCTGCTCAAGGAGGAGCTCGGATTCCAAGGCTATGTTGTGAGCGACTGGGGAGCCGTGCACTCGGGTGTCGCTCCTGCTGAAGCCGGGTTGGACATGAACATGCCTGGCGGGTTTCCATCCTCCTTCTGGGGTGGCAACCTCACCACCGCCGTGAAAAATGGTACGCTTGATGTGTCACGCATCGACGATATGATCCTTCGCACGTTGACTCCGTACTATTTCCTCAACCAGGATGTTGGCTTCCCAATCGTCGATGGCTCCAGCATTCACTTGGGCTGGACCAGCCCTGCGAATTACCGTTTCAATTACTCGTTGGGTCCAGTGGTTGACGTCCGACAAGATCATCACAAGCTTATCCGTCAGCTCGGCGCTGCTGGCACTGTTTTATTGAAGAACACCAACAACACTCTCCCTCTCAAGAAGCCAATGAACATTGGTGTCTTTGGAAATGACGCTTCGGATCTCACGGTCGGTCTATACTCGCTTAGTGTCGGGGCTTTGACCAATGGCAACTACAACTTGGGGACTCTTCCTGTGGGCGGTGGCTCTGGCACTGGTCGCTTCACATATGTCGTCGCTCCTCTCGATGCTATCAAGACCCGCGGTCAGTCATACGGTGCTCTTGTACAGTATGTCCTAGACAACGCAGTCATTGCCGCCGGTGGCCTGTCAGTCCTCCAACCTTCGCCTCCGGACGTGTGTGTTTTGTTCCTGAAGTCATGGGCTAGCGAGGGTGATGATCGAAAGTCGCTCATCGCTGAATGGGTATAGTCTTCCTGCATCTCCAGATCCACTTGAGAAGTTCTTCGCTAACTTGATCATCCCTAGAACTCCACCGCTGTTGTTGAGGCGACAGCCAAAGCCTGCCCCAACACCGTGGTTGTCCTCCACGGTTCCGCACCAAATGTCATCCCCTGGAAAGACAACAAAAATGTGACGGCCATCCTAGCCGCCCACATGCCCGGCCAGGAGACTGGCAACTCCATCGTCGATGTCCTCTGGGGTGAATTGAATCCCTCTGGCAAGCTTCCTTACACCATCGCCAACCAAGAATCAGACTACGACAGGAACCTTGTCAACAGCACCGAGCTCCTCGCGTCCACCGATCCCGATGCATGGCAGGATGACTTCGTTGAGGGTAACCTGATCGATTACAAGGAGTTCGAGGCGAAGAACAAGAGTGTCGCTTATGAGTTTGGATTCGGATTAAGTTATACTACCTTCGAGCTCTCCGACATCCAGATTCAGGTTAGTGCCACCAATACATCACGCGTCCCCAACCCTTCAGCCAAAACCATCCCCGGCGGCAATCCGGAGATATGGGAGACCATCGCCACCGTATCAGCGACCGTCAAAAACACAGGCGCCGTGGACGGCGCTACCGTTCCACAGCTATACATCACGTTGCCGGCCGAGGCGGGCAAGACACAGAATGTGAGGGCTCTTCGTGGGTTCGACAAGGTCGATCTTGCTGTTGGCGCGTCTGCCAAGGTGGATTTTTCCCTACAGCGCAGGGATTTGAGCTTCTGGGATGTGACTGCCCAGACGTGGAGGTTGCCAAGCAGTGCCATTGCAGTGGATGTTGGGTTTAGCTCCAGGGACTTGAAGCTGAATGGGCAGTTGACCGTTTAATAATTGAGGATCGCATCGCGGTATGTGGAGAAGAAGAAGCTTTTGGGAATACGGATTGTAGTGCTGACATAAACGCGTTAATTTGCAACCGAAGCATTCTGTCTGCTTGTGATTTTCTTCTTCTTCTCGTATATATCGTTTCTCGGGGGATTGTTGCGCTGATAAGATGTGCAGGCGTTCTCCTTTGGGCACTGGCTTTTGTAAATCACATGCGTATGTGGTTGTTGCCATAATTACTCGCGAGCCGCGCCTGCTTACCTGCCTGCCTGCCTACCTGTCCTCTTTAATCTGCCTGCTCATTGACACGTGGGGAGCCTGCGTGTTCCAATCAGTTTGCTTCCTTTGCTGCTTATGTGCCATTGAGCTATGTTTTGCAACCCTGGCATCGTCTCGGTGGCTACAGAAATGGGCATACCGTGGCGCTCGGCCGAGTCAATGCACTGGCAGCTCGGCGAACAATAACTATATCGTCGGACCCATGGACCGGGCGTATCGATCGAGCGTGTCACCGTCGTCATCGTCGCCGTCGATATACTGCCTCGAGGCCAGCCGAGGACCGGAGGACGGACCCGGATCAGCCACGGTTGGAGGACGAGCCCCGGATATACCTTCGCAGTCGCGGTCGGAAGATGAGAGGCTCGAAGATTTAGGAGAGGATGTATATTGTCGTACGCCTGGTGTGTACCAATGGTAGCTCAGATGGACGGGTATGAGAAAGCATTGACCCCAGCGGCCAGCAGTCAGCAGCACATGTCACTGCAGCAGCAAATTGATGACTTCGGCAGACCATACTCTCAACGTCCCGATGAGAATAAGCGAGGGAACAAGCAGAGGACTGGAAAATGAGGCGTCTCTCAATGGAACCATGGACCGCAGCGCCGCTCAGTACAGCGTCAAGCTCAGGCAGCAAGAGAAAGCCACGACCGAGTTGTATATCGAGCAGCAGACTTGGATGAGCAACGGTCGGAGGACGAGTCTTGGATGGGGCCGGGGTCGGAGGATGAGAGGCTCAAAGAGGGTATGAATACTTGGATACTACTGTCGTGTTCCTGATCTGTAGCAATAGTAGCTCATGGAGAGCTGGGCAGCGCAGATGGGATGGGTATGAGAAAGCATTGACTCAGCAGCCAGCAGTCAGTAGCACATGTCACTGCATCAGCAAATTAATGAACTTTGGCAGACCACGCGCTCTCCTCAAGGACAGTCCCCACTCCCTAGGCCGAGTTAAGCAAGCTGTGGACTAATTATGAGTCGTAGTTCAAAGAAGCCATGGACCACGGCACCGCCCGCTCAGTATAGCATCAAGCTCAAGCAGCTGGAGAAAGTCACGACCGAGCTGGATGCCGTGACGGATCAATTGGACACAACGCGTCGAGAGCGTTCCAAATGCAGAACCCAACTGCTGCAGCCTGATATTATACCGGTACCATTCTACAAGCTTCTCCATCAAGAAGCTCAGGGTGGCATCCGATGTGTAAGTTGACAACCAAGCCCTCGGCGATAGGTGCTGGTCGTCAGTTATAATGCAATGGTTCGGTCGACCGTATGGGAACCCCTGTGGCTCCACTTTGGAATAACTGATATAAGTACGTTCTCTCCCCTCCTCCTCCTCCATGAACACCTTCTACGACACCAACTTCTCTCTTAATCTAGACTACCCCATCCACACGGGCGGCAGAATAGACATGGACTTTTTTTACGACCCCAACTTCTCTTTCGATATGGACTACCCCAGTCAGATGGGCGGCGGAGGCATAAACATGAACAATTTTTACGACACCAACGTCTTCTTCAATATCAACGATCCCGGCCAAGCAGCCGGCGACATGAACATGAACGGCCCCAGCCAAGCGGCCGGTGGCATGAACATGAACGGCTCTCACAACGCCTACGGCGGCTTTGCGCTGGGCAACTCGCACTACACTAGCGGCGCCCCCATGCTGAACATCCCCAATCAAATGGATGGCAGCATGTACATGAACAACCCACGCAGCACCAGCGATAGCCTCCCGCTGAAGAGACCTCACGACGCCAACGACGCCCCCATGCTGAACAGCCCTGACCCAGCAGACGGCGGCCTCAGGCCGAGAAGACCTCGCCATAGCTATGGCGCTCCCATGAACAGCAGGCCCTCTGGCGGTCGCCCTCGCCACCCTTATCGTCGTTCGCGAGGAGCCCAGACTATGTCTCCGATGTTGTTCCAGCCAAATGTCTTCACTGGCATTCCGTTGGCTTACAATGGCATCCCACCCATGCCGTTGGATTACGAGGGCATCCCACCGGCTCCAGCGTGGAGTGGGCAACCTCATCCCACAACCCTCCCCGGGCCCCAATATGGCAACATGGGCATGATGGGTCCGCCTAGCAGCCATCCACAGATGCAGCAGCCGCTTTCGATGGCTTTTCCCGAGGTCGAGGGCAATGGGACCGTACGCGTCCCGGAGTATGCCAGCTTCGCTGGAATTGAATTTCCGCATGCCCCGGACAATCTTGCATTGCAAGATTTACACCAACCTACGGAGCAGCGCGCCACACCCTCTGTCAAGCCCCCCGGTTCCCAGTCGAAGGCAGGAAAGGATACAGATCCATTCACCGGCATCGCCTGCCTCAGGTGCCACCTCAACTGGTGGAACGATAGCTGCGATGGGGGGCAAACGTGTCAGAACTGCACGGCCCAAGGATCGGATTGTGTGCGGCCTGCGTGCGACAAGTTCGCCGCTAAAGAATGTGCGCGGAAGCCCCGGTGCAATCGCGTGCATGCGGAGGACGGCTACGAGAGAACGGCGGCCTTTCAAAAGGATTTGAAGAGGTACGGGAGGAGGAATGATCCTCACGACCAGCCGTCGCGATACAAGTATCGCCATCAACTAGTGAACGAGGGAGTGGGTACAACGGCAACGTGATGGGGTGTTTTCTTGCTTGGGCGGGACGAGGGCCGGTTTCCTCAACATTTTTGATTTTGATGTTTAGTTTTCACTGGATATCTAGCGTTCTGTTCTATTGACTTCATGTACATACTGTCACCGCGGAGAATGTAAAAATTGGGATAGACTGATAATACAATGGTGTATATATATACCTCTCTTGTAGCAGGAAATGTGGAATGTGAGTGTACCCAACGTCACTCTCGCGACAGTCATAGTCGATCCTTTCAGTGATGTACTAGGTGTTGCATCCCCCCTCGGTAGGTTTTACAGTGTTTAGAGCTGGGCTTTTGCTCATGCTTGCATCCTACTTATCCTACAACGGGAGAGATACTTCAGGTTTTATCTCGCTCGATGTGAAGGTGGCAGACAGGTTCCCCCATCTATGCGAAGAAACCCCCATTGTTTCCATTTCCCAGAACCCCGCGCTCGCTCTTACGTAGCAGGAAGAACTATAAAAGTGGGACACACATAGGCATAGCGGCGCAAAGCCACGCAGCCCTTCCTCTTATCAGATGGCGATAGTCCAACAATCGCAGGAAATAACAGGATAGTGCAAGGGCCAGTCCTTCAAGTAGTGTGCAAGACACTGTATCCCTCCTGGAAAAGTTTTACAGAGAACCTCTATGTGCATTTCTCGAGTGATTCATCGACAGTGCCATCCCACTTTTTTCCGCTACAGGAGGGGGGGCTTCGATCGCAATGCAAGGCGGGGTCAAAGTTGTCGGTCTGTCACAAGCTCCCACTCAAGCACGGTTGTTTGAGGTGGAAAAAGATATCTCTTCGTCGCGTAGCATCTCCGTTGTACGACCCAATGTCGCAATCGATACAGAAAAAGTGCGGTTATGGTTCAGATGTGAAAAGACCATCAATTAACAGGTGCGCAGAGAGAGGAGTTCAAGACCCCAACCATGGTTCGACCCGAGATCTCGATCGTTCGCAATGCGACGAGAAGTTGTCTGTGGCTGTCGCAAGCTTTATGTCGTATACGCTTCTGGGGATAATTCTTCAGTTGTTTTAATTATCTCTTCCCACTTGCTGCTCCCTTGTGCGAATACTCCTCGCGATCGAAGGTAAGTGCAGTTATGGTGCAAACATATAAAACCTAGCAACTGACACATGGAATACAAGATCTGTCCACTTCTACAACCATGGTTCGATTTTATTGACCCACTCCTCTGCCGTGTGTGTCGTAGTCCGCAACTCCTGTATCGCAATTGTAATCCCTATCTTCGCTCCGAAAATCCCGAATTCTTCATTGTCGCAGAGCGATATCGGTCGTAGCTACCCTACATAGGTTTTTCCGTCGTTGCGATTTTCGATGGTGTGCACTGTGCTGATAATTATTTTGCATCAGGTGCAAACGTGCGTGTTAGACATTATATCCGTGGATGAGTGTACCGTACTACATGTGAGGTTCAAACAAGAACGGTCACTAGCGTAGCGGTACCGATCTCTGGGACCCGTTTTCGGCACGGCCTCGGCAGTTTTTATTTATATTGATGTCATCGTGCATGTGATAGCATGGTATTGTGCCATGGTCATTTGATTCGTGGTAAAGTATAATTCTCGAGTATATCTAGATGGGTAACGACTTGCTTTTGAATTATTATTTTCTTTTTTTCAAAATCCTCCCTAGCTAACCACGACGATGCAATGGACAAATTCAAATCCGCCCTCAATGACTTCAAAGATAAATTCCAGCATCCCCAACCTCAGCCCAATAATCAACCAACACCACAGCCCCAACCCACACTCTCCACCTCCCCACCCCAAGACGTCACGCACCCACACCCTCCCCGTCTAAAATGGCCCCCCAAACTCCTCACCACGCACATCCTAGGCGAAATCCGCGACCCATCCCCCCACACCTACCATCGCGACATCGGCCGCTCCATCCAACTCGGGCACCACACATACTACATCTTCGGCGACACATTCTGCTTCTCCTCCTCCGGAACCTTCAAAGGCGTAACCAACAACAGCATCGCGCACATCCCCGACCCACACCACCCCACAAAAAGCCGGTACCTGAGCCACTCCGCCAAAGTCCCCGAATTCATCCCCTTCACCGACCCCGAGCGCCGTTTCTGCGAGGACCCGACGAACAAAGCAGAGAACCGCCGCATCGTAAACTGGTCCTTCGGCGGCATCGTCCCCCTCCCGCGGAGCCACGGGACAGAAGGCTGGCTCTTCTACGACCAGGTGGAAACGCACGGCGCCGAAGCCGTGAAGCAGAACGGCATCGGCGTCGCAAAGGTCCACGTCGATCCGTTAACTGCTGCCATACACTGCCACAGAACGGCGCCGTTTCCGCTCTTTTCTGCCGATGGCCCGCTGTGGGGTAATATCTCCAATATCGAGGCGCCGGACGGGTATACGTATCTGCTCTCTGGCGTGGGCAAGGAGTTGGGGCTGGATAATTATATGGCGAGGATACGCAGTGATTCTGACTTCACCGATCGTGCGTGTTACGAGTTTTTGCACAAGGGTGGGGAGTGGAAAAAGACGTACGAGCCGCCGTTTGGCCCGTTTGGCGCGCTGGAACATACGGTGCTGTCGGGGCAGGGGCAGGGCGCTATTCTGCATCTTCCCGGGTTTGCGCCGAGGGGGAGGGAGTATGTGTGGTTTGGGTGTGAGAAGTTTCCCACTAGTCGGTTGTGTGTGGGTGTTGCGGAGAGGCCCGAGGGGCCGTGGGATGTGAGGGTTTTAGGGGAGTTGCCTGGGGTGGGGGAGAAGGTGGGAACGAGGTATTGTGTTTATCCGCATGTTTGGGGGAGTAGGCTGGGGAGGGGGGAGGTGTTGATTAGTTGGAGTGATGATGGGCGAATGGGGGGGTTTGTTGCGGCTGCGGTTTTTAGGTTTGAGGTTGGGTGATGATAACTATTATGAAATTGTAATGGGCAGCGAGGAGGACCTCAGGTGATAGTACGCTGACAGCCATGACCTACCCCACAAACTCCAGATCTACTCCACCTCGGTATCATGTAACATCTGTCGCTACTACCAGCAGTTGCTCAGCTTGACAAAAGGTATCCAAGCGTACTCCAAAGTGCCACCCATGTGGCAAGCGAGTGGGCAAGGTAGTTCTCAACTTTGCTCTAGTTCCTTATCGACCTGCATTTCTCTCAGCTTTCGACTTCCCCGGACCCATCATGCCGAAGTCAAAGCTCCACTGTTCAGATCCCTACCCTCCAACGCCACAATCTGCTTCTCCATCCGCATCTTGAAGGCATCACCTACTTTCTTGATCCGCTCCTTCTCTATCATCATCTCCCGCACAAACTTGAGAACTCCTTCATTCTCTGGGTTGATGTTCTCTTTGCTGCCAGCTGGCATCTGGAACACTGGTAGTACCGCCTCTTTGGTAGGATCGGCCTGGAGCCTTGCTGTCGCATGTCTGTCGGAATTGGTAGCGAAGGTAACCGGTACCTGGACACATCTCAAGGGGATTCACCCAGCCTGGCAGGTCGAAGCTAGGGTGCGCATGCCCGCTACTCTCATGTGCAGCACGGTCGCGGTGTCTGTAGACACCCACCAAGCCTTCGGGTTGGCCACGAACCTTTTTCATTTTTTTCATTGAGTTCTCGCCTGCGTGGCGTGACTTGAGGAAGGAAGTGGCAGTTTGCGGTCCCAGTATCGCCTACAACTTCTCGCGGTTTGTCTTGTTTTGTAGGATCGCAGACTCGTACCATCAGGCAAGGACGATGGTTCTCTCACCAGCCCAGTCGAAATGGCCATGATTCCATTTGAAACAGCCCACTTTTTCGAACCGCATCTTCCCATGATTCGCAGGTCTTACAATGAGACCAATATCCCATTTCCCCGTTCTGTGTCTCCGTTGTCCCAAAGAGCACGCAAAAGACGGTTGTCCCACTCTGGATCTTCTTGTCATCCTCGCTCCAATCCCAGTCCGCAAAGATCTGCAGATTTCTGCAGTGGTTGTGAAACTGCGAATGCTGCGAGGTATCAAGGCGAGTAACTCCAATCGTACCTATAAAGTTGCTTGAAATATATTCTACGACAGCAGGTCAAATAGCTGCCGATATGCGAAGTGAAGCAGCGCTGACGATGGTCCGACTGTCGTTTTGGGAGGCCGAAGTATGATCATCTTCGGCAGAAGCACGTTCTGTGAAGTTCCCCTCAACCAAATCGTAGTAGATTTTACTGTTGATCTGCGCCCAAGACCAAGACGGCACCGTTGGTATATGCGTTGAGCATTATGTTGTTGGAGCATCGTAACTAACCCACAAAAGATCACGAAGCAAAGTCGCTTCCCATAGTCCAGAGAGCACCTTTGAAGGTGTCCAGTCGTCGAATAGCTGGCATGCAATGCCTTGGAGTGCAGGTAATCGATCTTCAATCTTTGTAATACTAAGTCGAGAGTATGCTTCAACGATATTGCGCCATATTGCCGAACGAAAGTCTGCTGAGGTTGTGAGTAGCGAGCGACTATACTGGTATTTGGGATAATATTCCGGTTGTTGATTGTCGAGACCATCGCGACACTCGCAGGTGAAGTGTTCGCAGCATTCCCAGAGTAGCTCGGCAGGACCGAAATGGAGGATTCTAGGCGATAGCAAGCGCTCTTGTAGGACCCAGGCTCGCAATAGTAAAGGAAACTGCCCAATTGAGTCGGCCGATTGCCAGGTCGTCAGTAGGCATGGTTGTGCGAAGCCGTGGTAGAAGTGCGGGATGTGTCTTCGAGCTATGGCGGATAGTGCCTGACCATCTTCCCCTTGACTCTGTAAGATGGTTTCTTGATACCGGTTGCTAGAGTTGTGCAAGCCTCCAGTGCAATCTGTGGCTTTCGACGCAGCGAGCGTGAGATATGCGTTCTGGTAGATGGTCGCCATCTGGATGGACTGCTCCTCCCAGTCAATTTCATCGTTCTGTATGATGCACAGGGAGTCTATCCATAGATAGCGTTCCCCCAACAGGCGCACAATATTAATGGCCTCTTGGAAGGTTTTTGGTAGCTCAGTCCATGGTATGCGATCTAGCCATCTGTCCACATTCAAAGTGGTGGTCGTGAGAGGCATCAGTGAACCCCAGCAGTGACTCAAAAATAGGTAGGAGCTGTTGGTACCTACGGTCTCTACTAGTTTGACAGATCGGTCTCCATCCAAAGGAGTGACGTCAACTACTCTTCTTGGTAGAATTCTAGCTGTGCCATTATGCGTTCCCAGTTCTCGGCATCGTGAATGTGTCGTAAAACAATTCGAAAGCCATCGGCGTACCTGTTCGAGGGGAAACATCTCTGCGATATTGCCCAACTCAACATGCGCCGGGTCGCACGGGAACCAGCCCTTTCGTAAGCCTGGTTATTGTTAGCTTTCGAAAGTAGAGCTATGTAAGGGTGAATTACCGGGCGGTCTGAAAAGTTCCACCGGAGGAAGAGGCGGACTCTTTGTAGATATACATAGGCGTTTCCAAGGTCTGTCGCCCCCGAAGAGAACCATCGTTGTGTCGGGTAAATTTTCCGCCGTAACATATTCTGAATCACCTGCTCCATTCAGACTGATTTGTAGCGACCTCAAGACAATGTCGCAGTGGCTACAGCCATCGGCAGCAGATTTACGAAAGGTGCTTAATAACGGCCAGCGAATTCGCAAGCCCTTAAAATGGCCACAAACGACACAAGTTGGCGGCATTTCTTTCTTCGAGGTATTGGCGTCAGCCATACTGGCATTGCAAGTGTTTTATAAGGAGGAACAAGGAAACAGTCGCAATGCAAGAAACGCAGCTCAACGTTCCGTAGTCGCGTGAACCGTTCGCAAACTGGTACCACGTCACTCAGCGCGACAAAGGTGCCAGTGCACAAGAGACACCATGCATGTCTTTGTCAATTCTGAAGGTGGTTCAGTCCCACAAAATGCCTGCAATTCGTTTCCAGCCCATCTGCTTCGGTTCTGGAGGCTCTGGATATTTTGCGACCTCGTCCAGCGCTGCACGAATCGGCACAGTCGTAAGGTCCACAAACTTCGTTTTCTTGATGAGCTTCCACATTAGGAAGGCGATAATAACGAGAGGTATATCCCTATGATATGTGTAAGTCGTACATCTTCTCACGCGTCACGAAAACGTCACACAAAAAAAGGAAAAAGGCTCAAAACTCACAGATACGCAGATACAAACGCCACTGGGTCCCATCCACCTGTCGTGAACACCGAGAATCCAGCCGTCCAAAGAATGATCTGGCACATGACCAGTGCGGCCGGGGAACTATACTGCGTCCATGAGTTGTGGAACGGTAACTCGGTACGGGGAATGCCTTGCTTCTTCATCGCAAGACACAGTCGCGTATGGTTGAGCAGAATACTCGACCATGACACAAGAACACCGGCAGCCGTCAGATCGACCAACCACCAAAATACCGTCATTGCACTGCTCGAAAGTGACATGAAGGCCAAGAACATGAAGCATGTGTTGAACAGGACGCATACGTAGGGTACACCCCACGACGTCGTACGCAGAAAGATTTTGGGTGCTTGGCCCTTGATCGCAAGACCGTAGAGAACGCGGGTTCCCGATAGAAGGGCTTGGTTGGAGGAAGACCATGCAGATGTGATAACGACAGCATTGACAACGGAAGGAATGGCTTTGTACCCTGCTGCAGAGGCTACGATGACGAAAGGGGATTGCGTTGCGTCACCTGTACTGTCATTGAGGCGCGGGTCATCGCTAGAGACGATCATACCAACGATCAGGACTGGAAATAGGATATCAGCTTGGGCAGTATGGTTTGATTTGCGGAAATAAATTTACCTGCAAGAATATAAAAGAGCAAGACTCGTGCGAAGACCTTCTTGCATGCTTTTGGGATATTTCGACGCGGGTTTCGAGTCTCGGCTGCAGCCATCGCCAGACTTTCCACGCCGGCAAAACTGAAGACGGTATTCGTCATGACGGACCAGTACCCTAAGTCATCAGCCATGCCTCAATTATAGAACTAAAAGAAACGACTCGAAGAACGGAGGGTGGTTATTCTTCTTCGTTTTGTCGGAGATAGCAGCCACTTACCGAGGAACTCTCCCCAATGACCCGTTGCAACATGCTCGACCAAAGGCCCAGGGCTCTTCCAGTACCTGAAGCCAATGCGATCCACTCCCGGAATGCCCCCTAGATCGATGACCAAGCCAAAGATAATGAGAAAGATGACGAGTAAGATCTTCAAAGTCGCGAACCAGAATTCGATTTCGCCGTATATGCCCACAAAGGAGATGCCAACCAAGAAGGTGATGAGAATGAACACGCAGATGAATACCGCAGAACTGACATCTGTCCAATACTGGAACAGCACGCATATAGCACTGATCTCAGCAGGCACAGACAGAAGATTTCCGTACACGATGTTCAGCCCGATGGCAAAACCGAACGCAGGATCAACGAGGAACTCGGCGTGTCGTACAAAGGATCCAGTAACCGGTAGGAGGGCAGCAACTTCTCCCAGCGCAAATTGTACGGCGCATACAATTAACCCAACTGTTGCGTATCCGAGTAGTGCTCCTAGTGGTCCGCCGGTTTGAATTGATCCACCAAGGCCTAAGAACAATCCCGTCCCAATTGCACCGGCAATGGCTATCATCTGGATATGGCGTTGGTGAAGACCGCGTTGAAGACGGCTGTTTTCCAATTCGGTAACAAAGTCGCCATCATGTTCATGAATGTGACTTCTGGAGGCTTCGAGGGCGCCGCCATCAATTGTCGTATCGATGTTGGCCTTGCTTATCGGGCTGTTGGACTCCATAGTTGAGGAATGGATGCTTGATCCCGGGGCACCGTTGGCACTTTGAGACGCCCTCGTCGACGTAGTAAAAGTGCTGTAGTTACGCTGACGAGACATGGTTGAGGTTTGCAGTCGGAAATTTTTCAGATGTCGTGCTTGCATGTCGGCATTCGTCAGCCAATGATAAGATAACGAGGATTATTCAGCTATCGCGAGAAGAGAAAACCGCTTTATACACGTAAGGCATTGATGTATCCGTTGATTCTTCGCAATGTCGTCCCAAGGCCGCTGAGCAGAAGAGTGTTTGGGGGATGATGTTAGATGGAGATAGAGCAATCTTCGTAAGCAGTTCATTGGTTCAGGGCATATTCAGGAAAAGTAGCTAGCTTTATAGGGTGGCTAGCCCAACAGTGCTTTAAGTTACCTAGTACTCTAGAAATTATTTCCTGTGATAGATCTATTCCCTACTCTCATTTAATTTATAGCACAGCTACTGTCTTAAAATACTCCTGACACTTCTCCAGCGGCCTGATTACGTTTTTGATAATCTCACCTCGCCATGATTGATTCGCATTTGTCGCACCTGTGAAGAAGCACCACTTCACAGCGGAAGCATAGTCAGCGCCGCCTTCATCACCCACACCTTGGGACCACTTTAGCGCAGCCATAAGATCAAAGGCTTGCTTTGCTTCTCCGGCGTTGGCTGGATGCTTTTTGCGAAGAGGGTGGTCTTCTAGTCGTCGACCGAAGCAGAGCTCCAGGAGGAGGATGCCAAGAGAGGAGAAGTTGCCGTCGTTGGCTTCGGTATCTGAGGTTGTAGGATGGTGGAGCGGAAAGCCTTGGCGGATGAAGGGCTCGTGGTACGGTACGCTACAGTCATCATCCTCGTATGGAAAGAAGAGAACGTCTTCTTTGGTGAGGCCAGTTTTAAGCCATGGAGTGAACTGGAGCTGGGCGACCGAGGAAGCGAGAAGCAGGGCGATAGAATAGCGTTGACGTCGGGTAAGGTGCCCTTCGAATTTGCTAGAGAGGATATGATCTAGTGTTAGCGGGCCGCTATCATTAGGTCGTTTCCTCTTCGTGAACGGGTGGAGGTGGTATGTTTCCTCGTCATGGCCAATGATGCCCATGCACTTGCCATGTTCTTCGTTACCCAGAAGCTGGCAGAGCTTGACGTTGGGGTCAACCTGTATGTCCAACTCGATCTTTGGTACGGTCGGGGCTGGTGTTGTGAAGGCAACCTTCTTTCGCCTTGCTGATGTTGGTGATAGTGTCGGCGCCGGAGTGTGATTGGGCGGACACTGTGATGACTGAGGTGCGATGGAAGGCTTCATGAGCGTTTGCGGAAAGGAGCAGCCAATTATTTGTCCACACTGCAGCTCTCTCCAGGACCAAGGAGTATTCGCTTGAGACGATGGAGCGACGAACATGAGAATGACCTCGAAGCATATTTCCGGAAGTGTGCGATGCTCGAGCCGAAGGTTGGCGAAGTGGTACTGCTGACAAGAGCACTGCCATGCCTTTTGGATGGCTTTGAAGAGGAGGTCTGACTTCTTCCACGCCTTCTTGAAGGCCGTCTCTAGAGCGGAAGTCTGCTTCGTGGTGGCAGGAGTAACGTTCTCGAGCGCGGATATCTTGTCGCTCGTGCTGAGGAGCTTCTCCAATCGTCTGTTGCATTGCTTCAGCTGTTCGAAAAGCTCGTTTCTCACTGGCTTGTTGAAGCTGAACTTGAGCCGGAATGTCTCATAGTCCCACTCCGTTTTTGCTGACGCAAGTTTGGAGGGCTTGCTCGGCGGCTGTGGGCTCGACGGTCGACGCCGCTTCTTCGGCTCTGGCGGAGCTAGCTTGCTTTGAACAGTCGCCTTGTCGAGAGCTAGCTCTTTCCTCAACTCCTCGGCTGTCTCGTTCATATCGCGGATGATTTCCATGTACAAACCGTACGACTCCTGAAGCCGCCCCTCTAAGCGCTCCTGCAGAGCCTTGCTGCTCCAGTCTTTGCCACCCGGGTCACCTACCAGACGAGCTACCTCACCTGCATCATTCACAAGCGGCAGGAGAAGCTCTTTCAGATTTCGCTTGTACAAGATCTCATGAAACTGCACTTCCCTGCGGCATGTGGTGTACTCCTTCCGCACCCGCCAGAAGAAACCGCCGACCTTGGCGACATCGCGCCAGTGCTCGAGGCCGGTGATGATCAGGGGAAAAGTTCCGAGGAGAACGCCTGCGATTTCGAGGCCACTCATCAGGATGCATTGGAGAGTGGAGAACAACAAGGAAGAAGGAGGTGAGAGAAGCACGGTGTGGTGTTGCTATGAGGTGAGATGTGGAAGCTGAGGAAGGAGCAACCGTTGCGGGCCGCATGCGCCCCGCACTCGCCCCGCACTCGCCCCGCACTTGTGGCCCCCAGCACTCTTCAGCCTCGCAACCACCGAACCTCGGTCACTCCAGTCTAACAAGGGAGTATTTCTCTAACAATATACAGTCATTAACTATCCGAACGGAAATCGTTCATTCTCGCTTTTCACTAGAGCGCCTTCCTGATCGGTGATCCGCCCAAAGCTAAAATTCAAGTAGCCGCCGAGCTGTACGCCGCGCGCGGGAGCCCAACTCGATGGGTGCATCTGTGTCGGAGCAATGTCGGACCTGCATCACGATCCTAAAAACCATTGTCTCAACCCTTTCCGACCCGAACAAGCACAAGGGCCGAATCCACCATGAGCAGGTGAACGACGAGCTGGAGAGGTTCAGCCTATGGATTGGCAACATTGGGGCCATGCATTTCCCAGAGTCTCCTATGTCTCTCGAGTCGCGTCTTTGTGAGGCTAACGATATTTCTACTCATGTTCTGGAATTGCTAAATGATCTCAACGAGGTTACCGGAGAACGTGGGTCTGCTGCTTCGTTTGTGCCTGTGAACTAGCTGACATGATCTAGTCTTGGAGATCGTCTCTGGAAAGCGCGAAGGGGGGGTAGTTTCTATGCCTCAATATGATGACGGCGAGGAAGACCAAAACGAGGAAACGGAACTTCTCGAGGATATTGGGGCCTGCATCACACGTCTCTTCAGAGTATCCAACCTCATCCGCCAGGCTGCACCCACGGATCTCTTTGCTAAAGCTCTCAGCCGGAATCGATATCGATTCAATGACCAGTATGATATCGCTCATGTGGGTGAGAAGTACCCCAAGCTCGCTGGAGAAGAATGTGCGTGGCTCCAGAAGCGGCTCGGTCGAGCCATCACCCAACGCCGACACTACCTGAGCTATATCCAAGACCACCGCGAGAAGCTCAAGGGCATGCTCACTCATGAGGAGAGACCCGAGCTTGTAGCGCCCAGATCGCAAGCTCTCACCAAGCAGCTTCCAGCCATGAAATTACATGACTCTTTTAGCCGGCCATCGACGTTCTTCACGAAAGCTTCGAGTTTGACGCCGGGTCAAATCACACCTCAGATGCTCACTGCGGAAGAAGAATCAGATCCCGAGAACGATGCGAGGTCATACACAACCATATCTCGTTCCGTTGATGGTGGTCTTGACTCCTCAGCCACTGTCAGGATTCCGAAGCTCGACGAGCTGCGAATAGGGCCCAAGAAAGAAGTGGATTGCCCGTTCTGCTTTCAAATAAAGAGGTTCAAGAATGAACGAGTATGGCGACGACATGTTTTCTCTGACCTCCGCTCCTACGTTTGCACATTTCCTAACTGCGACGCCCCGTACTTCGGCAATATTAACGAATGGTTTCGTCACGAGATGCAGAGCCACCGCATCAGCTACACCTGCCAGCTTTGCCAGAGCAAGACCTTCCAGCTTAGAGAGCGTTACCTTGCCCATGTTCGGAAAACACATCCCAACATGCTGGAAGATGGCGAAGAGCAACACGTTCTTGATATTGCCCGAAAGCCACTTAATCAGATACCAGCTCAGGAATGTCCATGCTGCTCAGAATGGATCGATCGTCTCAAAGAGCGGGCAGTAGTCGCTAGCATGCCTTATGACACATCCGAACACACCCTCAACGTCGACCCAACCATCTTCAAACGCCACCTCGCTTCTCACTTGGAGCAGTTGGCTTTGTTTGCAATTCCCATTGGCCCAGCTGCTGGAGATGACGTCAATTCCAATGCCGCTATCGAAGAGGATGTAGGTGCTCTTCCCGGGGGTTCGGGTCTCTCAACCCTCGCCTTCGACAGTTCCGGGCCATCATCTCCGGCAAGCAAAGGGCCGTCACCTGGCGACGTCCTAGTTACGGAAGGCGTTGTCGAGGCAACGGCAGGGAATGAGGAGAGTGAAAGAGAAGAAACGACGCTTCTTCTCTATCGAAGAGGGGCCGATATCCCAATCACGGAAGAGGTAAATAATGCAGCAGCAAGGGGTGACCTTGAAGAGGCGATTCGAGTGGGGTCGAAGCGGTCGCGCAGTAGGGATAGCGCGCGCTCCGCTGCCACATCCTCCATCAACACACCCTTCTTGACGCCCTTAGCAAGCGCCCCAAGCCTGCTAATAGCCACAGGCGACGCTGCGAGCGACAACGATGACCTAACGCCGTACCCCGCATTCTTGCGATTAAGCAGACTAGGCAAGTAGACCGCCATGCAAAAGCACATGAGGAGACACGGCTGACTTGTCGGGTTGCAGAAATCCACCAGAAATTCATTGATTTCGAGTGGGAACAGCGGAAGCGGCTGCAAGGCATACAACACCAGCAGAACGAGCCGAAACAAGGCTCGCTGTGGGCCAGATGTACAGGAGAGGATGTCCGTATTCGCAATCGATACCCGAACGTGGATCCGTACCAGAACAACCGAGTCAGGCTAAAAGTGCCCGAGGGCGCCAATGATTACATCAATGCGTCGCCTGTCGAGCTCACGACGACCATGTCGAAAACGGTGCTCAAGTACATTGCTACACAGGTGCGTTCCGTAGAAGCAGGCATATCAGGATGTATCTAAGTTTGATAGGGCCCCAAGTCGGACACAACCCCCCATTTCTGGAGGATGGTCTGGCACGAGACCTCCCCCGCTGTCATTGTCATGCTCACCCAGACACACGAATCTGGCCGCGAGAAGTGCTTTCCCTACTTTCCACGATCCCTTGATGCGCCTGACATGGAAATTAACTCATGCGACGAGTATGGTGATGGCTTCGTACATCATTTGAAGCTTGCAAATTTGGAGGATCATGAAGAAGCTAGGGCCCAGGTGCGGGAATTGGACCTAACACCAACAACAGAAGACGCGAGCGAATCGAGAAAGATCTGGCATCTGCTCTTTGCCGCGTGGCCAGACTTCCACGTCCCCGAAGGAGATGATCGAATGGCCCTGCTCAAGCTCATTGAGCTGTCACGAGAGAAGAACAGCGACAATTCGACAAACCCGCGCATTATACACTGCAGTGCTGGCGTCGGCCGTACCGGGACTTTTATCGCCCTTGACTGGTTGCTACAAGAGCTTGAAGAGGGTAGTTTGGATGAGGTAGAGGACGAGGACGACCCTATATCTACTGTCATCGGCACTCTGCGGCAACAACGCATGATGATGGTGCAAGGTGAGGCCCAGTTAGCCCTCATCTATGATGTGCTTCGCGAGCAGTGGCGGAACCGTTGGATCAAACTTCGCCTAGAAGAAGCGGAGCGATTAGGCGTCACACGTAATGGGCTGGAAGAGCCGAAGCTGAAAGGGCGAAAGAGCGAAGGAAGCTAAGTGAGCGAGCGCAGTTGGCGGCAGAGCTTATGGATAATAAAATAGACTTTAAGAAAGGCAAGAACGTAATTAAAATCTTCTTTCTCAAACTATATCAAGAGTTCGTCCACTGCAAAGGGAGCGATAATAGGCCCATCGGAGTCGAGTGGTCATACTAGTACCTTTTAACATTACGACCTCCTTAGACAACCTTATCCTCCCCTCTTCTTCTTCTTCTTCTTCTTCTTCTTCTTCTTCTTCTTCTTCTTCTTCTTCTTCTTCTTCTTCTTCTTAACTTTTCCCTCGCTCTTGCTTTAGTCAGACCAATCAGCGCCGTCTACTAGCAGATTAATATATATACCTACATATATATAACTAACGTAAAGCACCATTGAGCCGCGCACACTATTAAACCGCGTAGAATTCCTTAGCAATACTATTACTATCTTTAACGCGAAAATACTATAATAACGTTATACTAAAGCACTTTAATATAAAGGTAGACTTTAGCTTACCTTTACTATATATAATAGAGGCTAATTTCTAAGCCTTTAACATACTGCTAAAGCTTTTAACGTTAAGAACTAACGTAAAGTACTACCGAGACGGCTAAACCACCAAGACGGCCACTTTTGCTTATGTTGGACAGTAGAGACCCAAGAGCATGCGATAAGAAAGTAATAAATTATGTGTAGAGTAGTGTAGCTTAGGAGAGGCGACTATATAGGCAGGAGCCGACGCTAAGCCGGAACGGTACTGAACCGTCTAGAACAGTTAAGTACTATTTAGTCTAACATACCCCCTTAGTAGAGCAGGAAGCTGATGCGCTAGATATACGCCCTTATGTAAGCACCCTTACCCCCTTAACATGTACAGGATGAATAAGTAAAGAGAGAATAGAGCGGATATAGGTGCAAGATGACCCTAGCAAACACACTAAACCTAGTGGGAAAAAGGTGTAAAGAAGAAGCCTCTAAAGCTAAGCAGGTTCTTATAAAGCTATAAGGTAAATAGATAAAAGAAATAGTTTAGCAATTACCTTAAACCTATAGATAGGGAAAAATAATAAGGTGTATCTAATTAAGAGTAGTATAGTATAGTGTATATAAGTACTAAAGCGTATAAGATAATTAAGTAGAGATTAAAATAGTATAGAATAGTTCTAGTATAGTTCTAATCTATACAAGCTCTACTCCCTAAGCTTTAAAGCTAAAGGCGTAAAGCTTTGCTAGTTATATAGTAAGCCTGCTTTTAGGTAGTTATTTATTAAATTAGGATTTCTTACTATAGCGTACTAAACTATTATATATGGTTAAAAACTATTAGTAGCATAGTAACTATATAGAATAGTAAGTAAACTTTAGAGAGTTTAGTAATAGAATAGAACTATTAAGAACTATTAGTAATTTAAGAATAGTATAGAACTATTTAAAGATAATAATAAATAGTAGATTACTTATAAAGATAAGATAATAGTAGACCTTTTAAAAGATTAAATAGAGATAGTATATCTTTTATAAGATAAAAAGTAAGTCTTTTATAAAATAAGATAATTAATTAGGGCCTTTTAAGAGGCTAAGTATATAAGAATCTAAGAATACTAACTATACGGGCAAACTATAGTCTAGTTCTATTAATAGGTAAGAACTATGAATACTAACTATATAGGTAAATAATAATCTAGTCTCTAGTAGAGTAAGAACTAGAAATACTAACTATATAAGTAAACTATAATCTAGTCTCTAATAAGGTAAGAGACTAGGAATACTAACTATATAAGTAAATAATACTCTAGTTCTTAGTACTTTAAATATAGGTTTACTATTAGTTATATTTTAGGTTTAGGTAGCTACTTCTTTACTAAAATAAGTATAAAAACTAATCTATATTAGTAGTAAACCTATATACTTAAAGAATATCTTCCTAGTAGTAAAGTATAATAGTATATTTTAAAAGTCTTATAGGTATAAACTATAGTATATGCGTGCTTAACTATAAATGTAAACTGTAGCGCTTACAACTATAGGGCTTACTAGAGCGTAAGTAACAACTTAGTATATAGTAAAGTTATAATAGATTCTTACTATAGCATAAAAGATAGCTTAGTAGAAGGTGCTAATATAGATAGTTAAAGAATATATATTAAG
Source organism: Byssothecium circinans (assembly GCA_010015675.1). NCBI lineage: Eukaryota > Fungi > Ascomycota > Dothideomycetes > Pleosporales > Massarinaceae > Byssothecium > Byssothecium circinans. The sequence continues at coordinate 1,847 of ML977058.1, read as the reverse complement.
ACTATTAAAAGGTTAAGACCTTTTATCTAATCCTTATACTTCTAACAAGTAAGCAGCTTAGTAAACTTATTAGCAGGTTATACTTTCGTTTCTATATATACAGGATAGATTATGCCGTCTTAAGTAGCTTAACAGAGCTAGTAATAATAGATATCAATATAGCGTAAAGTTATTTTAAGCTATAGTACCTCTTTTATAAGAAGGCTAATAGTTTATTAATTATTATATAGTAAGATTTAGTCGTGTTAGAACTATAGACTAAAGTAATATAATAGGTGCTACTACTATATTAGCTATATAGCTCTAGCAGAGGCAGCGATAAGCTTAGCTTTAGTAGTAGACTTAGTAATATACTATTAAAAAGTTAAGTTCTAGTCTATAGGTCTACTAAAGAATATAAAGACCTAGCCTTAAGTAAAGTAACAAGTCTCTTTATAGTTAGCATATAAAGCGTCTATAGCTAAGAAGAAATTAACTTCTTCCTAATCTTTAATGTTGTTAATTGCGGTATTATTATTAGCTAAGTAGTAAATGCTTAGGTCCTATATATAAAATAAATAAGCTAGGTATTAGTAAGCTACAGCTATATATTTGTCTAATAGGTTAGTAAAGAACTTAGCTAACTTTAAGTAAGCTTTAGAGATGTCTAGGCGTATTACACCTATAGTATAGCCTATTAAACTAACTACCTATACGTAGCGTTTAGCGTTTGATAGATTCTTAGTGCCTAAGGATAGAATTAGGGCTTTAGATAGTAGCAGTATAAGAGGACACCTATTCTACGGCTTAGGTGCATAGTATTTGTAGTAAATAGTATTAATATAAGCCTTTTATAAGAGCTAGAGATTACTATCCTCGCGGTTTTAATAAATAGTAACACCGTAGAACGTCTGTTTAGTATAATCTTTAAGATTAGTAATTTTATATTAACTAGAGAGCTTCTATTTAAACTTATTAAGGGCCTTAGTATAACTAGACTTTGCTATTATAATAATATTATCTACGTAAAAGAATACAACTATCTTATTATTAATCTACAGACAGTTAGTATTAAAGATAAGTCAAAAGCTAAGAGATTAAAAGGTAGCTGTAAAGTTATTATACTAAAGAAAAAGAAAGGTTTTAAGACTATATAAAGCTTTAAGTAGTTCTTAGATATAATTACTATCTCTAAAGCCTTCTAGTTAAAATATATAGATAGGTTATAGTAGAAGCGTATTAGTAAAAGCGTTAACTATATTATACTATTAAATTTTAAAGTTAAAGTAGGCTGCAATCGCTATAAAGGCGCGGAATATACAGATAGCTAATATAATTACTTAAGTATTTTTAGCTATTGTTTATAGATCTCCTCGTATACAGATGCGTGCTTTAAACTTAATTAAATAATCTCTATTAAACTTATATGTCTAAACCTATATTAGAGAGAGGATTTTAAGCTAAATAGAATTAATCTTATCTATAGCAAGCTCTCTATACGTGCCTTTTGTTGGACAGTAGAGACCCGAGAGCATGCGATGAGAACGTGATGAATTGTGTGTGGAGCAGTATAGCTCAGGAGAGGCGACTATATAGGCAGGAGCCGACGCTAAGCCGGAACGGTACTGAACCGTCCGGAACAGTCAAGTACTGTTCAGTCCAACACACCCCCTCAGTGGAGCAGGAAGCTGATGCGCTGGATGTACGCCCCTGTGTGGGCACCCCTACCCCCTCAACATGTACAGGATGAATGAGTGAAGAGAGAATAGAGCGGATATAGGTACAAGACGACCCCAGCAAACACACCAAACCCAGTGGGAAAAAGGTGTGAAGAAGGAGCCTCCGAAGCCGAGCAGGTTCTTGTGGAG